>OZ010635.1:2273384-2493747 GCA_963932165.1 Pimpla rufipes
CCTTTTCGTTTCGATGTAACCATGTTGACGCGCTGAACAGAAGTGTCGTTTTACGGAAACTCTCCATGTTATGATGTGGGAAGGGAGCAGTGGACATAGTAGGGGAACGAATTGTCTTTGCGCATTACAACTAGCCACACTTGGCTGGCAGGCAACTTCTTGTACTTTCGCACGAAGACGATTGGTTCCCCACCTATGCCAACTGCTCCCTTCCCCCATGATCACCGGGAGTCTTTCCGTAAGACAACACTTCTGTTCGGCTCGCCAACGTGGTCACATCGAAACTTAGAGGCTGAAAAGCAAAGATGTCGACGGACAAAGGAACGCAAACGGATCACACTGTAAGAAATGGTAAGAATTCTATATGTGTTGAGGTTACGAAACAACTGTTATTGACAACCTAAACGCAGCAAAATTGGAAGACAGTGTGCACACAAAATAACTTTAATTTCTTAGATGACCCCATCGAGATATCCGACGATGAAGTCGAGTGCGATACGTGCGGCGAGGTGGTGGATTTCGCGTTCCCACGTTGTGGTCATGCAACTACTTGCCACGAGTGCGTGAACAACGTTTTAGAATTGGGCGTCATCCCGGAATGCAACATATGCTGGAGACCCCTCTTCACTGTGCTGAGAGTCGTGGCGAACATGTAATTGTAAATAATAATTTTGTACTTTTTAATTACATATACAACTAACCGCTTGAAAAGGGTAGTCTCTGTAACTGAAGTTCCATATTACAGTCTGATATAAAGTGTTTATGGCCCCTTTCGTGCGGACAACCTCAAATTATTTCTAACAGAAACAAGTCCAACGTATTTTTTTATGTGCAGGTCATTTCGGATCAGCAACGCACACTTTCTACGAGAGAAATATAATGTTATACTATTTTTATAAACATGTGAAATTGTAATAAATATAAATTGAACGAATTTTGATTATTGTTCTGAGTATCACTACAAATACCCGCACGCATGCGCACACGCACGCAATAAATGAATGCACGCACGTACGGTCACACGCACACGCACGCACACGTTTTTCGTAGAATCGCAATAATACCAACCCTCATTCCTCTTCTTAGAATACAGACGTAGACAACAGCGTTTAGCGTCACGACCTTCAGCTCGCCGCAACCCGCGCCTCGGCGCGAGCACGTTGAATGGCTCGCCGGGTAACCAAACTGCCCCTAGCCGTGCGGCTAAAATTCTGAAAAAATTCATACGCATTCAGAACAATAAACAAATAATTTTCGGTAAAAAGAAAATTAAGTTGTCAGGTAATTTGTTGCAAAATTATTTATTTAATTAATTTGTTAATAACAATTATGAATTATTATTGCACCAAAATAGTCTTTTCAGCACCTTCTACATGCTTGATATTTTACAGATTTTCATCTGCGAAATTTCATTTTAAAAAAGGCATTCAGAGCCATTCGACGTGCTCACCGCAACTCGAACCTCGGCGCGAGCACGTTGAATGGCTCGCCCGGGCAATAAAACGGCGCCTTGCCGATCAAAATTCGGCTAAAAAATTCTCATAAAATTCGTACGTATTCAGAAAAATAAGCTAATCATTTTCACAACAATAAAGTTAAGTTGCTTGGTAATTTGTTGCACATTTATTTATTTCAGTAATTTGTTATTAACATTTATGAGTTTTTATTCTGCCGAAATAATCTATTCAGAACCTTCTACATGCTTGATTTTTTCAGATTTTCATGTGCGAATTTTCATTTAAAAAAGGCATTCAGAGCCACTCGACGTTCTCGTTGCAACTCGAACCTCGGCGTGAGCACGTTGAATGACTCGCCCGGGCAATAAAATGGCGCCTTGCCGATAAAAATTCGGCTCAAAAATTCTGAAAAAATTCATACGTATTCTGAAAAATAAACTAATTATTTTCATAACAACAACAAAAAAATTGCCATGTAATTTGTTGCACAATTATTTATTTAACTAATTTGTGAATAATATTTATCAGTTATTGTTATGCAAAAATTATCTCTTCAGCACCTACTACATGCTTGATTTTTTCAGATTTTTACCGGTAAAATTACATTTAAAAAAGGCATTCAGAACCATACGACGTGCTCGCTGCAACTCGAACCTCGGCGCGAGCACGTTGAATGGCTCGCCCGGGCAATAAAATGGCGCCTTGCCGATAAAAATTCGGCTCAAAGATTCTGAAAAAATTCATACGTATTCTAAAAAATAAACTAATTATTTTCATAACAACAACAAAAAAGTTGTTGTGTAATTTCTTGCACAATTATTTATTTAAGTAATTAGTTAATAACATTTATCAGTTATTATTTTGCCAAAATTATCTCTTCAGCACCTTCTACATCCTTGATTTTTGACAGATTTTCACCTGTAAAAATACATTAAAACAAGGCATTCAGAGCCATCTGACGTGCTCGCCGCAACTCGAAGCTCGACGCGAGCACGTTGAATGGCTCTGAATGCCTTTTTTGAAATTGAATTTTGGCAGATGAAAATCTGAAAAAACTAATCATGTAGACTGTGTTGAAAAGATTATTTTGGCATCATAATAATTGGTAAATGTTATTAACAAATTAATTAAATAAATAATTGTGGAACAAATTACCTGCCAACTTATTTTTTTTATGAAAATCAGTTGGTTATTTTTCTGAATACGTATGCATTTTCTCAGAATTTTGTGTATTGAATTGTAAATTGAAAATGTCGATTTTTATAGTTATAAAAATGAAAATCAGACTATAATCTGAAAAAATTCACACGTATTCAGAAAAATATACAAATCATTTTCATACAACAAATTAAGTTTGTCGTCGTTTGCAAGGACATCACAGCATTCGAAATGTAGTCCGGCCGAGCTCGCCGGCTGAGTCACGTGGTTCGAGGAGTAGGAGAAACCAGAATGTTCTCGCCCCACTCTCACGACCGACGCATGAGCCGGCCCTCAAGTCAGACGCACGCTGATACTCGGCGCAGCAACATCACGGCCGTTTTAGTTCGCCACGGAAAATTCGAGGCATTATGGTGCGAGAAGGTATGAATATTTGCTTATAACGGGATATCGATAACGATGTGGCAGCGGATCATTCGATTTACTTCACTCGATGCGATAATGGATGTTTTACGCGTGCTTGGGGCGTGTGTAACCCCCATTTTCACACCTTATGACGTAAAATGTGTGATTGCAAAGTCACAGTCGTCAGAACAGGTTTTTCACACTTGTATCGTTATGTCCTATGTAATTATTATGAGACAAGTTAATTTACATCGGCAAATGTACCTATTCTTACAAAAAGTTGTGAAATAATGAATTTATAAAAGTAAAACCCCATACTATGCAAAAAGTCGACAAATAATCAACCGCCTCACAACGTCAAGTAAACCCGAAAATTAATAATGATAGTTTAATTAACTCAAAGTTGCATGGGTCAATTTATAAAAATTGCTTGTCAGGCCATTGTAATTATCAAATTAACATAACAACTGGTATATTAGCTAAATTGTTACGTCAGGCCGTAACTTCGCGCTATTCGCACAAACGAACTCATAGTTCAGTCATGGGTTCCGAGACTTCTGGCGGAAGGGGGCGTTCGGCAAACAATTATACGAGCAACGGTCCCTGCAGTCCCCGGAAACTACAATATCTGTTAGCAGATACCGATGGGTCAGTCGAGGTAAAAGAGTGCGGATGATGGTACAACAGGGCCCGATTTTTCAAAACGCTAAGATGTCTAGAAATGTCACCTACGCCACTCGAGCGAGCGGCGATAGACGAAACTAGAGGCAGCCGGGCGGGTCGGTTATCGACCGTCAGCCTGCAGACCTTGCGTTACCACGCCTCTTAACGATCCTCGATCACTCGTTGCAGCCGAACCCGCCTCTGGTCACAAAAAAAGGAGAAATAAAAGAAATCTACTTAGCCCTGTGAGCAAGAAGATTACGTGAACACCGGGTGAATGCCCTACGTTCCACCAAAATCGTCGTTTCGTTTTCCGTCTCGGAAATCATGATTTTTACTTGAGAGAATTATAGTCAGGCCAGATAACTAAAATTATTCTTCCGCTTTTCTCGAAGACCCCTATAAATGCACAGACTAATGAATAGGAGAATGCAACGAAACAAAATAATCAATGTCTCAAGGAACCTTTGGAACTCAAAAGACGGAGCCCCTTAAGATAATGAGGCAAAACGACTAAAATGTCCACGAACAACTGTTAAGAATTATATAATTCAACATGATAATTTGTTAATATAAGAAAATGGTAAAAGGATTAATAGCTTATAAAATCGGGATTCATACACCTAAATAAGAATAACTTTAAAAAAAATTATAATATTCGGTAGGATACTTGTTAATATAAAAAAATGGTGAAAGGTTTAACGGTTTATAAAATTGGGATTCACACAGTTAGATACACGTGACGTCGCATAATCTTGGATAATTAAGAAAGTTAAGATACGTTCCCGCGAGAATATGGAGCTGTAATTTTATACAAAATTTATAACAACGCGTATTAGAAACAACAAGCGAAGATGAACTTTCAACAACAAATACGAGAATTACAGTCTGTATGACCTCCTATGTAAATTCAAATCCTGGTCAACGTGATATAGTTGAGAATTCATTTTTGTCATCCAGCGAAACCACTTAAAAGACACGGAAAGGAATCAGATAATTTACTTGGTAATAAACTTACAAAACTTATAAGTGAAGAGATCCAAGTAAGGCAGAAATTAAATCGTACCAACGAAGAGCGTGAACACCTGGTCGAAATATCGAGAAACAGTGACGAGAGGAAGCCGTAAATTTGGAGCCAGAGCAAGGGACAGGCGCGGGGGTCGCGAGCCACGCGCGACCTGCAAGGCGCGGTGTGCTCCTCTAGCTCGCGAGATAGGGAGTAGAATATCACGTAGGCACTACCCCTATCATCAATCGATCAAACGGTAGACAAAGGACCCAATCATATACAAAGACGAAAAAGGTATCGACAATACACAGTGCGTCCCGAAAATTAGATCTACCCACGTCGAATCTCTGCCCGAGCATAGACCGAAACTTTAAAATCGAATTAACGACGAATTTCTATCCGACCGCGGACTTAGAAAAAAATCAGCTCCGAATTTATATCGTATCGCGGACTTAGAAAAAATCAGCTCCGAATTTAAAATCGTATCACGGACTTAGAAAATTTCGAGCTCCAACCATCATCGAATTTTAATCCGACCGCGGACTTAGAACCATTCTGTTCTTCGCTAAGATTTTTATTTTTTTGTAATTCGAACCTTTGTGCTAAACGGGGACTTAGGAGTTCATAGAATTAAATAAGACTCTACAGTTTTGTATTCTCGGGCTTCGATAATTTTGTATTTTATTTATAATTCCGCACGCTTCGTATTTTGAGAACTTTGTACATTCGAACTCTGAATTTTGTTACACCACGAGGTGCCGATATTTGTATACTTCATCACGATTAATTACATGTTAACATCCTTTGTTGAGAAAAATCGGTTTATTTAATTTCCTCGTTTTACAAATAAAATTCGACGGTTGCATTCTTAAATTCAGTGTCACAGTTTTTTTACGATCGTGTCCTTCCCATCTGCAGCATCAGCATCCAGTTCAACACTGTTACGTCAAAAGTGTCGTTGATTTTACTCGAACGCCAATTTTACACGCATTAGTGCGGTTCAGCGTGATTTACCCGTACTCTGGTCAAGGAGAATTGATCCTCCCTATACCACACCTGACGTAGTACACTAAACGCGCAAGCTCTTGTTTCGAGTCTAACCTTTCGGAAAATTACTCGGGGACGAGCTGCGAATGCTTCTCTAAAGGGAATTTGACGGAGATATGACGCGATGGTGAATTGAGACGAGGCGCGTTCTATGGTTTTATAGTATAATTGAAAATTTCACTACCCTTTTGTATTGCTGTGGACGATGAGGATGCAGATGGATGGGCACGTTCGAAAAGAAACTCGACACACCGAATTTAATGTACAAACGTCGAGATTTATTCGTAAAACGTGGAAAAATGATAAACTGAATTCTCTCAATGGACAAATGTTAACGTAAGATAAACGAGTCGTCGCACAAAGATCTCCAGTCGTATCGTACAAAATTCAAGGCTCTTGTGTACAAAAGTTCTCACAATCCGCAGCGCACAAAAATTATAAAAATCCGATGAATACAAAAAAATGACCGGATCGACTCCGAAACGTACAAAATTATAAAATTTCAGTTCGCTCAATAATTTCTTTAATCCCCAGTTAGGACAAAGAATGCTATTATAGGTGGCAGAATCGTTTGCGAAGGATGGAATTCTTTTAAGTCCGCGGTTGGAAGAAAATTCGATATTAAATTCGAACTGAATTTCTTAAGTCCGCGATTGGAAGAAAATTCGATATTAAATTCGAACTGAATTTCTTAAGTCCGCGATTGGAAGAAAATTCGATATTAAATTCGAACTGAATTTCTTAAGTCCGTGGTCGGATGAAAATTTGATATAAAATTCCAAACTGAATTTTCTAAGTCCGCGGTCGTAATAAAATTCGATATTAAATTCGAGGTGAATTTTTCTAAGTCCACGGTCGGACAGAAATTCGAAGTTAATTCAAAATCAAAGTTTCGGACGTCGATCGGGCAGAGGTTCGATGTAGATAGAACTAATTTTCGGAGCGCACTGTCTGTCGTTCGGTATTTTTTCGTCTTTTTATACTATTGCTCCTTTGTCTCACATAGACGAAATTTTTAAGCAGGGGTAGTAGCTAGGTGTGATTCAATCCACCACATCGCGGGCTAGGTGACGACGCGCCCATCGGGATTCGCTAGCCAGCTAGAAGATCGAGCGCCGGGGCCTTGTTGCCAGATTCTCACAGACTTTTGTCGATTTGTCGCGTGTTTTATGCTGATTAGGAAAGGATGGAGTATACTCGTTTTATTACGATCGCGAGGAGGACAGAGATGTGCCTACTATATTCTTGTTGCAGAGCGTTCGTTTCTGGAAGTCTGGCATATGCGCGAGGTAGACTCGCACCCAGGCATCGGACATACGAGAGGGACCGGAGATGCTGCGTCTCGAACCCCTCGTCGTCCGCGCGTTCGCTCGCTCGCGGTGTTTCCGTATTCCCCGAAATCTCATAGGTGCTCGCAGGTGGTGTACGCTTCCTACGCTTTTTCTGATGTGGACATGTCACATCTCGCTGTTCGGGCGCGCTCTTATCTTAACTGATGTGGAAATGATCGAAGGTTTTAAATACGTTTTTTGTTTCATTGTTAATTCGTTCCTCCGTGAATGTAGATTTTGTTCGTTGCGTTAACAAATAAATTCAAGAAAATTTTTCCGCGTGTTTTGACTGGTCTTGGTGTCTGATCGAAGATGAATTCTCAATAACACAATGAGGTCACTATGATTTTTACGACAGAGGTTTTACAGATTCTGACTCTCGTACGTTGAAGACTCATCCTGGTACATTATTTCCGATGAGGATTACTGTTACTTTTATATATTTTTTCAAATCCCTGGTTTGCGCAATGCATGTCCGTTTCCCTTAATTTTTCCCAAGATTTATATAACGTTGTTATATTGTTTAAACGTCAAAACTGTATTTTATAGTTAATTAATTCCTTCACCTTTCTATGTTAATAAAGTATCCTTGCGAATTCTACAATTCTTAGGCTTATTTTGTTATTTCATACATTTTCTTGTATGTTTAGATAATATATTTATATATTTCTCTGTTTAATATTTTATTTTGTGGGACGGACGTCTTTTGAATTCCAAAGTTTATCTTGAATTGTTGATTACTTTAGTTCGTTTCCCTTCTTTTGTTCATTATTTATTGTTTTCATTTATATTTTCGAGAAAGGCGGGAAAAATACTATAATTCACTCATCAAATTATTATTTGTTAGAATTGAACTCGTAGTCCTTTTGATGCGAGAAAGACAGAGTGTCGGCTTCGGTGGGACGGAGAGCGTCTTTGCGGTGCCCCAGCATTTTTGTACTCTCAAGATCTAGTAGATTTCTTTTATTTTTACTGACACCTGGTGGTTTTCGGCTGTAACGGGCGATCGACCATCGATCGGAGGCGAGGTGTCGCGCGGGCCTTGGACTGACGGTCGATAACCGTTGCGCTCGCTTGACACTAGTTTTGTCTATCGCCGCTCACTCGAGTGGCGTCAGCGACATTTCTAGAAAGGCCTGAGATTTGGGAAATCGGGCACTGTTGTACCATCTTCCGCACTCTTTTACCTCATCTGACCCACCGGTATCTGTGTCTAGATATAGTAACTGCGGGATCTACCAAGATCGTTTCCTCCGTCTCCACTAGTCGGGTAATTTTCTCTGCCTAAGATTTCAACAGGTCTACAGTCAAATTATTGACTCGATCGGTCAAAATAAAATGAAGTTACGGCCTGACGTAACAACACAAAAAGGGTAAGTGAAATTTTTAATTATATCAGTGAAATTTTGTACGCGCACTGTCTCGAGCCATCATCACATCATCATCATCTCATCACCTCAGTCAAATTCCCTTTAGAGAAGCATTCGCAGCTCGTCCCCGAGTAATTTTCCGAAAGGTTAGACTCGAAACAGGGCTTGCGCGTTTCGTGTACTTCGTCAGATGTGGTATAGGGAGGAGCTTTCCTTCTTGACCAGAGCACGGGTAAATCACGCTGAACCGCACTAATACGTGTAAAATTGTAGCTCGAGTGAAATCAACGACACTTTTGACGTAACAAAATACGCACAATTAACTGTTTCGTCAACCGCCAACACCAACAGTCGATATTTTAGGCCGTACAAGTAATTTTTATAAATTGACCCATGCAACTTTGAGTTAATTAAACTATCATTATTAATTTTCGGGTTTACTTGACGTTGTGAGGCGGTTGATTATTTGTCGACGTTTTGCATAGTATGGAGTTTTACTTTTATAAATTCATTATTTCACAACTTTTTGTAAGAATAGGTACATTTGCCGATGTAAATTTACTTGTCTCAGATTTGTACACCGAAGGTGTTTTTTTGGGGTATTTGTCTACTTTTTGCAAAAGTTCTCCTTGGCGATTTATACTAGATATTTTTCGATAGTATCGCAAAATTGTTAATCACGAAGTACGAGTATTCATTTTCGATGCTTTACATTTTTAATTGTTCATTAATACCAGTTCACATCATCAATACAATATTACCTAGCCCTTAATATTGATAGGTTTCCGCAAGATTAGAATTATTCTCTTGAGCGGCAAGACAAATTTCACTGTCTGTGCCAAAAACACGGGAAAAACAATATTCCGATTTGAATGAATCATGCCATCTAAGCATTTTTTTGGTTGCTGATTGTGAATTAGTGGTCAAAATACAGAAATTCAAAATGGAGGTTCCAATATGGCGGATGAAAATTCAAAAGTGATTGACTTCAAATCAAAACCGATACTCAGTAGTTCGGGGTCGCTCATTACAAATCTGTACTCAAAATTTAGAAATGCAAAATTGCGGATCAAATTCAAATTTGACTTTGAAACCCTCGAGTGCCAATTGTCATCCAGATGCAATCAACTCTGAATTTTGAACTGCCATATTTGATTCACGATTTTCGATTTTTTTAAAATTTTAAGTACAGATTCGTAATGAGCGATCTCATAAACCCCCGAGTGCCGAATTTCATTCCAGTTAAATCAATTTCAAATTTCCATCCGCCATGTTGGATCCGCGACCTTGAATTTCTAAATGCGACCTCGAAAACCCCCATATACCAGTTTGTATGAGCATCAATTAGTTAATTATTGTATTTTGGTGTGCTATACTGGATTGACATTCTGAGTTTAACGGTAACTCTTATAGTACGGATATCAAGACCGGGGCGGTAACGCTGATGGACGAGAGCGGGGAAATAATACAAACAAAGGTAACGGTAGCGGGCGATAACTCTTACGACCAGTATGGCCTGCCTCCATGATACATTTGGCAGTCCGGCTGGTGGGCGTATGGTTCCTCTTCGTACCAATCCACAGGGGCAGGCATCGGAACTGGGACCCATCCAGGGTAGCTTTGGCAGACAGGTGAAGTGGTGTACTCCCTGTACTCGTCGGATCTCGATTCTGGTCGGTCCTCGGGGTAGTAAGCCTGCGAAGAGCCAAAGTAGGTCGGGCAGGTGGCCAGTCTCCGGATGGCCGGCTGATCTACGTGAGCCCGAGCTTGGCGGTCTGGACTCCTCGGAGTGGCGGGTCGTTCTGTGGGTGAGGTGACCGGCGGGGCTCGAGTTCTCGGTGGCAGAGACCCGAGGGCCTGAGCGACTTGGTTCCGCGGTACGTTGCGACCCAAGCTGGCGACGTAAGGTCCTCGATTTGCCCAAGACTCCGCGCAGTAAGGGCAGGTCCTCATCGTGACGTTGCGTTCTCCAAAACCGAAGCAGAATCGGGCCCCGGTCGGGTTGGGACAGTTCCTGTGGGAATGGCCCTCCTGCCCGCAATTGAAACAGCCAACCCTCTGTGGCCGTCGAGGACGCTCGTGCGCCGGTATCAGAAATGCCTCACCTGTATGGAGTGGCGGCGTGCTGGATTGCGCCAGATGCGGCGGTGGCGTGGCCGGCGGCGTTTCCATCGGAGGCGGTAGATCCGGGCCAAGCTGTTTGACCCCCTTGGTCAGCTTAGGCGTCGCTTCGGGTGACTCGCTGATGAGGTCGGTCTCTCCGGCTTCCATTTCGATAAAGTCTTCCTCGGATTCTCCACGGATGACGACCGGGTCGAGCAGGATCTCGTCCGAGATGATGCGTGGTCCAGTGGCGGCTCTAGTGGGGGTTGCCGGCTTGGGCAGTACCGTCGCTACGCTGGCATGGCTGCTCGGGCTGGAACTCGTCGACTTGCTCGTACTGCTGCTGCTGGTGGCGCTGGAACCGCTGACCGTCCGCTTGCGGTGAATTGGCGGAGGCGGGAACGGGCGGATCGTCAGGTCGGGACATTGTCGGCCGATCTCTATGATCCGGGCGTTTTCCAGGGCCGACAGAAACCCGTGCTGATGTCGGTCCATCCGATGGCACAACCTGACGTAGGGCAGCATCCAACACCACGGATTGCCTGGCGACGGTGCAGGTGTGTCTGCCGGCGTATCCTCGGGTTCCACCGGCGGATCCTTGGCGTCTACCTCCGTGACCTCGGGTGGTGAGCTGTCGAGATCTACGTGCGAGCCCACGTCCTCGATTGCTCCGGCGATAGCACCAACCAATCGGGTGACGCGGGCGTCGGATTCTTCGACGTTCTCCATTTGCCTGTTGACAGAGGAAGGCAGGGTTGACGGTAACATAGGGGGGCGATAGCTCATCAGGGTCGGTAGCGTTTCAGGGTGCGGGACCTCTAATGGGTACGATAGCTTACGAGAGCTCGATAGCCCGATAACTGATAACACGGTAACGGCTGTACGGTAACGCGATATTCTTTTAATCCGGTAGCGCGATAATTAGACTCGATAGCACCAAAACGATAACGACGTAGCACGGTAATCGTTGCAAGGTAACACGGTAGTGATTACGCGGTAACACGAGAATGGGTACGAGGTAACACGATAGCAGACTACGGGGTCACACGATAACGATTACGAGTTAACACGATAACGAATACGAGGTAACACGATAACGATGACGAGGTAACGCGATAACAGATTTATCCCACCACGCGGTAACACGCGGGAAATAGGGAACACGATATCTCGGTATACGATAACTCGATAGGCGGCAGCTCGATACACGATAACTCTATACGCGATAACTCTACGATTCCCCCTTTTCGGTATCACGTGGGGACACGATACGGCTTTAAGTCCTGTACCGATATCACCCCTTGAGGTCGTCCGGCGAAGTCGGTTAGCTCGTAGCGGACGCGAGAGAGCTTCTTGGCGATAACATACGGCCCTTCGGATGGCTTAGCTAGCGCGGCGGAGAAGTGCTTCGCGGCGTTCGAAAGCTTGTGGGCGCGGCGCAGTACGAGGTCACCTACTTGGTACTCACGATCGCGGTGGCGGAGATTGTAATAATGAGCCTGATGTTGGTGGGCCTCATCGAGCGCGTGGACGAGCGTCTTCCGGAGGGTCTCCAACCGCTTCATACGGTCTATCCACTCCTGCGGATCGCGTTTGATGATCTCCGTTTCGCCCTCCAGCTCTCGCTTCAGAGATACCGCGGGCTGTGGTTCGCGATCGAAGTTCGCAAACGCGGGGCTCACGTTTAGAGAACCGTGGTGGGCTGAGTTGTACGCGAAGCGGAACTCTTGCAGATGCACATCCCAATCCCGCTGATCGCTGTCGATATATGCGCGGAGCATGGTTTTTATCACACGGTTTACTCTCTCGACGGGGTTGGCTTGGGGATGGTAGGGTGGAGTCGTTGTATGGCGGATCCCCGTGACCTTGGCTAACTCTTGGATCTCACGGTTAACGAACTCCGTACCATTATCCGTGAGTAGGATTCTTGGGGTTCCCCATCGACAGATCACAAGATCGTTCAGCGCTCCACCGATAACTTTCCCTGTGGCTCGGCGCAGTGGAACCACCTCGATCCACTTCGTAAATAAATCCTGGATCTCGAGAACGTACGAGAAACCAGCGCGACTACGGGTGACTGGGCCCATGATATCGGCAGCTACCGTGGTCCAGGGCTCTTCGAGGACGCGACGGCACATGGAGCCCGTGGGTGGGCGTTGTTCCGCCTTTACCCGTTGGCAGATGTCGCAGGTCGTGATGAACGCTACGACGTCGCGCAACATCCATGGCCAGAAGTAGCGACTGGACACGCGTTGGTACGTCTTGTCGACTCCAAGATGACCTGCCTGGGGCAGCTCGTGCGATTCAGCGATAGCGCGAGAGCAAAACGCGCGCGGTAACCCTAATTTCCAGCCGTCGAGGTCTCCTAACTCCACGTCTACAAAATCGCGGGGGACATGGTGGTAGAGTACGCCGTTGTCAATTACCCAATCAGGGAAACGATCGGGGGCATGTTCGACATCCCGACGACGTCGGCTGTACCACGGGTCCGGGTCGTCGAGGGTCGTCTCGAGAGTGCCGAGAGCATCGATAACGTCGTCTTCAGGAGTCCTTGAGAGGGCGTCAGGGACATGGTGGAGCGCACCACGTCGGTGAACTATGGAAAAATCGTATTCCAATAGTTCTAGGGCCCATCTGGCCAAACGCCCTGTCGGGTTTCTGAGGTTATGTAGCCAACGGAGGCTACTGTGGTCGGTGATTACCGTGAAGGTGTAACCCTCCAGGTGGCAGCGGCATTTACGTATAGCCCAAATGACCGCGAGGCACTCGTGCTCTGTGACGGTGTACCTCTTTTCCGGCTCCGTGAGCGCACGACTGACGAAGCGATAACTCTTTCTTCCCCCTCGATAACTTGCGTTAGCACAGCACCTACGCCTACGCTGCTCGCGTTAGTCTGTATGGTGAACGGGAGCTCGAAATCGGGGCACGATAACACCGGAGCTGAAGCGAGATGAGCTTTGAGCTGCTCAAACGCGGTTTGTTGCTCACCTGTCCAGTCATAGGCCTGATCCTTCTTGGTGAGGCGCGTGAGGGGCTCAGCGAGGGTAGCAAAGTCGGGCACGAATCGGCGGTACCAGGAGGCCATGCCGAGAAATCGCCTTAGCTGTTTTAGGTTCCTTGGTACCGGATACTGAGTGACAGGCTCGACCTTCGTCTGAAGGCCGGTGGAGTCTACGAGAAACCCGAGATAACGGACTTGGGACCGACAGAACTCGCTCTTATCGCGGTTGATCGTTAGCCCCGCGATACGGATTTTGTTAAGCACATGCACGAGCCAATGCAGGTGCTCCTCGAAGGTCCGCGTGACAACGATGATGTCGTCTAGGTAGACAAATACCTGCGGGTACATTTCCGTCCCTACTAATCGATCTAGGAGCAGCTGGAAGGTCGCGGGCGCGTTCGTTAGACCATAGGGCATCCGCTTGAATTGGAAGAGGCCGTGACCGGGAACGACGAACGCGGTGATCTCTCGCGCCTCCTTGGCCAGTGGTACCTGAAAGTACGCCTGGCTAAAGTCGAGCGTGGTGATATAGTGAGCCTGACGAAGTTCGTCGAGTATCCCAACCATGTTCGGGATGGGATACGCGTCCTTCTTGGTCACTGCATTGACCTTTCAGAAATCGATGCAGAATCGATACTTTCCGTTGGGTTTGCGTACCATGACGACAGGACTCGACCAATCGCTCTGAGACGGCTCGATGATGTCATCTCGGAGCATGATATCGACCTCGTCGTTAACTCGGTAACACCAGGTTTATCGGTAGCGGGCGGTAACTCGGTAGCAAGAAAACTCGATAACGTTTCGCACTCTGCGGGATCCAGAGTTCGGAGACCGCAACAGATGATTACTCGAGAGACGGTGTCCGCGGGGACAAACGAGAACGTTTGCTCGGGCTGGTCCCGATAGTGCCACGTTTCCGCGTAGAAATCTACCACCATTCTCGCCGCTCGGAGAAAATCCATCCCGAGGATGAGATCCTCCGCGAGCATGGGCATGGCATATGCGAGGGCCTCAGTTTCGCGGCCGTTAATTTTGGCGACGAATCGGGCCGCCTGGGTGACCGTAACGCCAGAGTAACTGCAACGGTAACAAAACACCCGTCTGGGTTCCGGGCAGTCGCGGTGTCGGTGACCGGATTTCGCACAATTCCAACATACGCTACTGCCAGGTTCAGTGCGACGTGGTGGCGTTCCCTCGGGACGCGTAGCGGGCGCTGGTGGACGCGGGGTAGGCGGTGCGGGGATATTTCGCACGGGAATCGGCGCCTTCACG
Source organism: Pimpla rufipes (assembly GCA_963932165.1). Lineage (NCBI taxonomy): Eukaryota > Metazoa > Arthropoda > Insecta > Hymenoptera > Ichneumonidae > Pimpla > Pimpla rufipes. Next base: position 2,288,201 of record OZ010635.1, read on the forward strand.
AGAGGGCGTCCAGGCCGACTGTTTCCCGCAGCGTCGAGGTGCTCGTCCGCCTGGGGTTCCTCTGCTGGGGCGGCATCGCCTTCCTTCTTCTCCCCTACAGCCGGTGCCTTGAGGAATGGCCGGTTGTTGCGGGCCGCGGGCTGGTTACCCTTGTAAGCCAGGCTTGGGCATAGGGAATGTTCCGGTCTAGGCGGTGGCCGTCGAGTTCCCGTGTTCTCGAGGATTTTCTCGAGCCGGATCGCCTGAGCCTCAAGTTGGTCTAACGTGAGGTTCTCGCTCCACGGAATCGCCACTTGGTACTCCACCAACAGGTTACGATGAGCATATCGCACCTGTTCGCCGATTGGCCACGGGGGTGATGTTCGCGAGAACAGTCCTCTCATGCATGAGATGTATTCGCCGATGGTCTCGCTTTCGCCTTGGGTACGCGCTGCGATTTCCGAACGCAATGTGATCTGGTAATCGGGCTCCCCATAGCAACGTCGAAAGGCATTTCTCGCGTCTAACCAGGTGGTAAACTCGCGTACATGCCCTCGATACCAAACGAGAGCATTGGCGCGCAGGAAAAACGGTAACGCTCTCAACAGATCGCGATCTCGAACAGGGAGAAACGCGCGACCGTCCTCAATCCGCGTGAGGAAGTCCTCGACATCCTCTCCGCGTTTCCCGGAGAAAGACAATTCCCACCGCTTCATCGTGTTGAGTAAAGCCGCGGCGATCAGGGGTCGGTTATCGCCGGGGTCCCCATCGTCGTCCGAAAAATGATAGTCGGTAGGGTGTGGAATAATCCGATCGCGGGGTGGCCGCAAATTTCTCCCGGGATTGGGTGGTATTGGCAACGCGGCGGTACGGGACGGCGCGTTGGTCATTGGTATGGAATCTGACGCAACCGAGTTGGCGTCGTCCTCCGTGTAATCGGTTGCTTCACGCTGATCCGCGGGCCTTAATTGTTCGGGGGTGGCGTTTGTTACGGTAACCTCCGGGGTTGTTACGCACGTCCGCCGGGTGGTGGTCTTTTTCTTTGGCACGGGGACGCTCTGGAGTTCGGTCTGGACACCCCGGTTTTGGGTGAATGCCTCAGGTTCGAATCCTCCGGCTGCACCGGACTCGTCTTCGTCGTCCAAGTGGAGGGCTCGCGAATCTTTAGGTTTCATCCCGGTGTCGGGTTACCGTTCGCTCATCGCGGGATGCGCGTAACACTGGCGAGGTTAGCTGTGCCCGCCGCGGGGAGGCGATAACAGGACGATAACGCTAAACGGTAACTCGACGATAATTCATGAACGGACCGATAACGAAACGGTAACTACGCGAGGGAGTCGATAACTACGCGAGGGAGTCGATAACTACGCGAGGGAGACGATAGCACGAGAGAGAGCCGATAACACGAGGCTAAATCGGTAACTGGTCGGAAACTGAAAAGAAATTCGATAGCGCTTTATGTCTTCTATTATTGTCTTCTCGATTTCGAGAATTAGTAGCAGCGCGCACTTACCTTAGTGTTTCGGCTGCGCAGGCGGCGTGGGCGGGATGAGTCGTCGTCCTCCTTCCGTTTCCTTTTCCCCTCGATTCGGCACTCGGTAGCACACTCGATAACTCACTCGATATCTCACTCGATAACGTACTCGATAACTCACTTGATATCTCACTCGATAGCTTTGAAGACGATCTCACGGATGCGTCGGGGATGCTGAAAGCACGTGTGACTTGGTCGGCGTCTGGACGGAGAGTTTGACGCGTGTGTTCGACTCGGCAGCTCGGGAGTAACTGCGTGCGCAGCGTCGTCGTTGCGCGAGCTCGCCGCAGGGCCCATGGGCGTACGGAGTGGGGGTCTCGCCGCCAAAATCCGACGCCGGTTTTCGCACATGCGCAGAACCGCTGCCCCTCGACATTTCGGTTGAGTGCGCATGTACTAGCGTGCTACGAGATGTCGCGCGTCGCAGCTATTCGGCGCGAGGTTTGTTTATATCTCTTTGTTCGGGGCCGATCGGCCTTCGCGAGAATTCTCGGAAGCCCGCTACCGTCGCACGAGTACTCGGCGATGGAGTTATTCCTTTATTTACTTTTTTTTTCGTTCGCCTCTCCGCCGAACTTCGTGGTGCGATAGCAACGAGAACAATGGAAACGAGAACGGACAGTCGTACGACGACAAAGATTTGTTTTCTCGACGAGGAGGAATCCGTTAGGAAAAATTCCTGGCAAAAAATTACAACAAACGATAACGTATAAACGTATTACAACCACACAATAATATTTTTCGGTAGCACGATAACGCCGCAAACCAAAACGAAACCTTACAAAATACGTAATTCCGATACCAAAACTCTATCACGCCTATCTGTCCGTGTTGGCCTCACGTTGGGCGCCATTTATAACCGGGATTTTTCGTTCCTGGTTACCTTCGCCCTATCCATTGGACTTCCGTAGCCAAAGAGTCGTCGGGCGCCAGCTAATTTTTATTTTTCGCGGAATTAGCAAACCGCGCATCTCAAACGTAAACTTAGTCAAGAAACGGAAACGGGAAACTGGGCAGCTTTGGAAATCAAACAGACGGTTTACGGTAAACCGCGGTTCGCTCAGTGTGTCAGGTTGTGGAGAGAGGGCGTGGATGGCCAAGTGACAGGCGGGCGTGTGAAAGAAAGATCCTAACTCGAGAAAAACGTAAAAATAGATCAGTATTTAATGGGTCGAAACTCAGAGTCCAAGCGGTACACATGACACGAGAACACAAAAAATTCGAGGGAACGCGGTAGTGGAACACGGAGAGAACCACGAGATCACGGTAACGCGACATAGCCAAAAATCGAGATAACGCGATAACGAGACGTAGCAAAAATTCGGGATAACGCGATAACGGAACGTCACGAAAATTCGAGATAACGCGATAACGGAACGTAACGATAAACTGAGATAACGCGATAACGAGACACGACGAGAACGGAAATAATACGGTAACGGGGCGGCGATAACTAAGAGAACGCGATACCAGAACACAGCGAGAAACAAGATAACGCGATATCCAAACGTAACGAGAAACGAGATAGCGCGATATCGGTACATAGCCAAAACCACGATAACGCGATAAAAGTACAGAGCGAGAACTGAGTTAGCGCCAGATCAGAACATAGCAAAAAAATCAAGAGAACGCGATAACGGAATACCAAAGTCACGGTAACACGAGACGGTATAGCGCGAGAGTCTCGAAAACACGATAACGAGACATGATTAAATTAGGAATAATCCAGGCGCTTGCGGTCGCTCGAGGCGAAACGTCCACTTCGGGAATACGTTACCTTAACACGCAGAACCTGGAAAGAAAAATATAAACGAACGATAACACGGTAGCCAAGATCGATAGCACGAAATTGGCGATAACTGCCCAAACCATAACGATATCACGAGAACCCTGAAAAGGACAGAAACGTCGGTAACGCCACGGAAAATCAGAACACGATAGCAGCATCGAAACGGTAGCATAGCGAGAACATAGTCAACCACTAACGATAACACAGCGGTAACGTAGCCGGCAGCGCGGCCGAAGCCGCGCCGCGAGCGCGGGAGCTCTACCGAGATGCTTACCGGTCGGCAGTCGGGAACAGAAGAAGGAGCGTGAGGCGAAGGCGCGCCGAGCGCTGCGCGCTCTCGGCCTTCCCCCGCCGCAACTCACGAGCCGCGGTCGCCGCGAAGCGGCGAGCGTACGGCTCGATACAAAAACATGGACCGCAAACCATCACATCGAAAAATATTCCCGAGTCGTTGTTCACTCGGGAAATTCGCTAAATGAAATCTCGCGGTGGCTTTCGGCCAAGCCTGCTCTCCGGGCTGACTAGGAAATATAACAAACGTAACCGAAAAACGCAAAACGATACCCTAAATAATACGCGATCATGGCAATCCGTAGTGGTCGAACGAATGCGAGTTCGCCACTACGGCCTTCCAACTAAAACGAAACCGAACCCAATATATTTTCCTAGTCAGCCTCACCAGGGGAGCGTCGGAATTGCACCGAACCTCTGCAATGCATGGCCGATACGCCGTAAGGGGACCCACCGGGTGCGCCGGAAAACCGCTACATTGGCTCTGATCCGCGGCGACCCCGGTGACCTAACCGCGGTTTAGCGGTTAATTTTAATTAACGAGAACTCTTACCGATTATTCAACGAGATGGAAACGTAACGGTAACTCTAACGATAGCATATTATTTTCGAGACGCACGTTAACGGTTGACGAGAACTCTGATGCGACACGTAAATACGAACGATCGGGACCCGTTGACCTCTACCGAGACGAAAATCGAGAGTCCGCCGTGGCTGTTAATCGGCTGGGTCTTTGTGGCAGAGATTTCCAGGAAATTCTGTCACAATTACCATTAATAAAAATAGTGGTGTATCTTCTATAGTCTATATAAATTGAATATTATGGAAATTTTATTTTTAGAATTTTTTCTGTTTTGCCGGTGTGGCCTTTTTGTATGTCATTCTTATTGTGGCCACAATTTATAGTGTTTTTTTGCTTCCTCAAGAAGCTTTGTTTTAGTGAACAAATTTTTTTTCGAGATTTTGATGTCAACGTGTTCAGAATGTTCCAAAACGTCGAGAAAACACATTTTGAAAAAATGTCTGGATGTATGTGTGTGTCTGTGTGTGCACATGATTAAACCTTAATAACTCGAGAACGGTTTGAGATATCAAGCTGAAATTTCTACCACATATTGGGTGGTCACTGCCTCTTCTTGGGTGCAATTTTTAGCAAAATCTATGCAGTGTTTTGTTTTTTAGGGCACTTTTAATTTTTAAAAAATTCTCTGTACGCTCTGTCTCTTCCACATTTTTTGAGATATCGGGTTGAAATTTGGTAAAAAGTTGAAATATTACAAACTAAAGACCGCTATTGAATTTGGGAAGAATCGGTAGAACCGTTCAAATTTTATGGCAGTTTCAATTTTTTGAAAAAAAAATAGATTTTACTCCTATTTTCGTAATTTCTGAGATATCGAGTTGAAATTTGGTTTACAAGTACATTATCACCAGACTAAGTTTGTGTATAAATTTGGAGTTGATCCGTGCAGAGGGCGTGATTTTATGGCATTTTGAATTTTTCGAACGAATGTTGATCGTTCTTGAAACAAAACAAAGCTTCTTGAGGAAGCCAAAAATTAAAAATGTTGTCTACCCTACAAACTGAGCGGGGTAGACTGTGATTATAGGCGGAGAGGAAGCATTATGACAACGATCTAGTTTTTTAATTCGGCACTCACAAGTGTGAATAAAAGTTTGTTTTTCCCATGGAAAAAATAACGTTTGTTTTTTATTATAGGACTCCTCATCGCAAGATTTGTTGAAGGAGATGGCGAGTATGCGTGCTCTCCTTGAGCAGCAGCAACAGCAACTGTTGCAGCAGCAGCATCAGTTGCAGCAGCAGGAGCAGCAGCGGCAGCAGCAGGAAAAGCTGCAGCGACAGCAGCCAGAGCTGCAGCGGCAAGAGGAGCTGCAGCGGCACAAGGAAGAGGAGCTGCAGCGGCAGAAGGAAGAGGAGGTGCAGCGGCAGAAGGAAGAGGAGCTGCAGCGGCAGCAGCAGCAGAAGGAGGAGCAGCAGCGGCGGCAGGAGGATGAGCAGCAGTGGCAGCAGGAGCAGCAGCGGCGGAAACAGCATCACCCACCACTGCTGCAGCATCAGTCGCCGCCGGTGCAATACCAGCCATCGCTGCTGCAGCATCAGACACCGCAGTGTCATTACCAGCCACCGAAGCTGCACCAGCCGCCTCTCTGGTGTTTGGCAGAGGTAATATATTTCATTTTATCTCGCGAAATTGCTATCATTTGTTTTTATTTTCGTTTATAATTTCCTTTTATTTTCCAGGCAAGGCAACCGCTAATAACCGCGCCGATGCCGACGTGGCCATTGTTGCTGCCGGCACAGCAGGCGGCTTTCAGCCCGGCAACGACGACACCGTACTGGCGGTTGCAGGGGCAGACGGTGGCGCCAATGCAACCGCTACTGGAGCCAGCATTGGCGCCTATGCCGCCACTGCTGCAGCCAGCGGTGGCGCCGATGCAGCCGCTGCGGCAACGACAGCAGTGTGTACCGGTAAGAGACAAATATTATATAAAATTGTTCGCCGTAAGATTTTTTTTTTTTTTTTCACATATTTGCATCCTCATAGACGAAGCTTTGTTTTCGCGGAAAAAAAATGTCAACGAAATCGGTAAAGCAGTTCGGGTTTTATGGAATTTTTAATTTTTCGGACAAAAATACATTTTGCTCTGAATCACGTCGAATCTCAACAAATGAACCGACATGTTCTACAGTCGAAAAATAACATACAGCGCTTCTACGTACGAAATTTGGTGATGGTCGGCGGTGTTCGGATTTTACACCATTTTGAATTTTCGAAAAATATAGATTTTCGCTATAACTTCCGCAAAAGTTAAGAAAGTAAGACAATATTTGGTATCTAAGCAAAATTAGAGGTACCGGTGTTTGTAACGGAGTCATATTTGTTCAAGTAAAAAAAGGTGTAAAGTAGAATTTTGCACATTGCTTTCTCATTAGTTTCCGTTTTAACCAAGCTGCCTCTACGAAGAAGCCAAAGTGAATAATTAAGCTTCTTCGTAGAGATGGCTTGGTTAAAAACGGAAATTAATAAGGAAGCAATGTGCAAAGTTCTACTTTTTTAATACTTTTTTGTGTACGATGGCAGACTGCGGGACAGGCGTGTCCGCTGCTACGCCAGCGGCAATAGCAGCCGCGGGACAACCTCCGTCACGTCCATCAGACATGCTGCTGTAGCCAGGACTCGCGAAGGAAGGTGAGAAGGCGGGAGAAAAATCGGCGAGCTCATGAAGCAATAAGGGCGCTTCGTTCCTGGGACGATGATTTGGCGGCCGCGGGTTACGATACGCCGCTGACTCGGCTCCGCCGAGAAAACGACTCGCGCGAAAGCGGGATGTGAGTATTCCAGACCAAATACAGTTTTTTTAGTCCTTTTTCTCTTTTTTGTTTGCATGTTTGGTCTGGAATGCTCATGATGTCTTAGACCCTCGCTCGCGAGTAAATCCTTTTCATAATTCGGAAAGATACAGAGAGTATTTCGAACGTTTCGCAATGGAATAAATTTTGAAAATAATAAATTATACGAAAGGTGTTCGAATGATTGGTTTTGCGTAATAATAATGTCAAAAACTTTTTAACAAATTGATTAAAAGAAAACTTGTTTAACAAATGAACCGGCAATCCAACTTTTTTCGTGATGAAAAAAATGTGAATTTTTCTTAATACGTATCAATTTTTTCAAATTTTTTTCGATATTTTGTAATATGTGGAATTTTGGATAGAATTTTCAACAAATTTCAAAATTTCGTAAAAATTATGAATAAATTTATACGTATTAACAAAAATGAATAGAATATTGTCATTGCAAAATAAAGTTGGGTTGCCAGTTAATATGTTGAACAAGTTTTCTCTTACTTCATTTGTTGATAAGTTTTAAAAATTATTATTACGCAAAATCAATCTTTTGAACACCTTCCGTATGCTTCATTTTTTTCAAATTTGTATTCCAATGAGAAACATTCGAAATACTCTCTGAATCTCTCCGAATTTCTCGAAAAAGTAACGATTTGAAATGTAGTTCTAAGTTTTAATTGTTATTTAATTTGTTTCAGTGTTTCATTAGTTTATATTATTTAATGTTCTTTGTATTTGATAAGTTTTCATTATTATACACAGTTATTCGTATGTAATAAGCATTTCATTAATTTTTATTGTTGTGCACACATAAGTTTTTATTTTTTATGTATGTATTCCTTTGTTGTTCCCCTCAGGGTTACAAGGCTTCCGTTCCTGAACCTATTTTTACATTCTTTTTTACATCCTTATTTCTACCTTCGCTTACTTTTTTATTTTCCTTATTCTACCTTATCCTACTATTTACATTTCGGTGCACTGTACACGCACGTCCGCTTTGCTGCTCTCACGCCCGTCGCTCGCCCGCTTCGCTCTCTCTCCCTCCCTCCCTCCCTCCCTCCCTCCCTCCCACCCTCCCTCCCTCCCTCCCTCCCTCCCTCCCTCCCTCCCTCCCTCTCTCACTCTCTCTCTCTCTCTCTCTCTCTCTCTCTCGCTTCACGCGCTCGTAGGCTTGGGCGAGTCATTTGACCCCATCCAGTTCGATCAGCTGTTCTGCTTGGTGGCGGCGGCGGCAGTGGCAATGGTAGCGGCAGCGGTGGGCCACAACATTTTAGCTTGGGTTGCTTGATTCGCCTACACGACCATGGTAGGCTAGTAGAGCTAGATATTCACAACTCGTATTTATCAATCCAACTGTTATGGGTATCTTCAAAGGCCAACCATTTTACTAACTATTTGTTGCCTCGTTTTTAAGTACTTTTTCAACTAAATAAATATCGGGATATTTAACTTTTAAAAGTTCATGTCCGTAGAATCCTCCAGCAATAGATTCATTTTGATAGTCAGTTAGTTTATACGTTACGGGATTCGTATGAATGACTTGGCTAATCATACAAATTTCCGTTGTCCAATTTGGTGTATATCCTTTAGCGAAAATATTTTTATATTTACTTATTCGAACTCTATCTCCGAGTTTGAATTTGTTTTTCTTTTTTGATTGAGCGTTCGATCTCGTGAAAATATTCCGTGGCAATGATTTCTCATTTTTCGTATTAACATCTTTCCGTTTCATTTAAATCTTGCGATGAACAGTATTATTATGCTCTAATATTAACTCGTCAAGAATATCGATCCACTTATAATTTCCACGAAGACTGCATTGCAGCCACATTTTGTTTTTTAATGTGCGATTAAAGCGTTCGCAAATAGATGCTTTTAAATTGCTATACGATGAAAAAATGTGGATTTTATTGTCTTTCATTACAGCTTTGAATTCCGAATTGCAGAATTCTTTCCCGCGATTGACGTATAGGTTTTTAGGTACACGTCCCTTCGCAAGAATGGATTTCATGGCTTTCGATGTATCTTTCCCCGCCTTACTTTTCAGCGGAACAGCCCTTGCAAATTTGGAGAAAATGTCGATGACGGTGAGAAGGAATTTGTGGTTCGAATTTTTATTCGCATATGATGACATATCCACAAGATCGGCCTGCCACGTCTCCTCGATACCTCGAATATCCACATGTCGACGAGGATAATTTCGTCGAGCGGATATATGAAGCTCCCGCACCAGAGTCTCCTTTTTCCCGTTCATTTTTTCCCAGGTTATTCAGTCGTGTATCCAGTTGAAGAATACTCTTTGAATTGCGTATCCCCAAATTTTTGAGTGTTTCAATATCAGCCTTAAGGGTATTTGTTATATCATTTATTGTAGTTTGAAGACCTTGAATTAAAAGTAAATTACTGTCATTCGTTTCTTTACGCAAACTTTTATAATGCTCCGACTTTTCTGACGCAACTCATTTAACGTAATGACATCATTCGGTTCTTCGGGATTGGCAACGTTACACAATCGTTTGTGCTCCAAATCACAATGACCATCCGTTGTAGTCTTAAATCCAATTCCAGGTCTGCCGGGAGAACCGCGATAATTCACAACCACACTATTATCCAACTGTCGTCCAAACACATCGACACTCATCGTGCAAATGAGCACAATTTCGATGATGCGCGTGTTTTAATACATGATTTTAGCCTCTCGCAATTCCTCAACAATTGACATAATTTCATTTGAATGAGATGTATTGCCAGCGGCTTGAGATGCAACAAGTAGACGTAGGCGATCTACCAGCTCGTTGGGATCATCCCAATAAATATAGTCGAATTTTGTATCTTTTCGAGCCACCTTATACGCTGCTACACCTTTGCCCATGCGCGTAGGACGATCCAATACTTTTGCGATATAAGTTTTAAATTTCCAACTATTATCCATTCGTATATCACCATCAGTTTTATAGAATTTGTTATGAGCATTCGTGGCAATAACAATGTTCTCATAATTTTGCAAATCATTCGATGTAAGAGCCTCCACATTAGGCACCTTTTTGAACAATAGCTCCACTAATCCGGCAGTTTTTGGATATTTCTGATTTTGCACGTGAATGTACTGAGAATCAAAAGTTATTGGAGAATCACCAATCATGAGCGTATCATTGCTGAACATGCGTACACCAAAAGAAATATCTGAATTGGTCTTTTTATTCGATCGTAATAACTGAAGATACTCGTTTATCGATTCATCAACATTTTTATGTAATATATTATCTTTCTCAATATCATCATCATCATCTCTATCAGTATCACCACCATGCGCCGATTTAAAAGAGTAATCTTTTAATGTTGAGTTTAATGTTGAATCATTATTGAAATCAAATTCTTCTTCTTCTTTCTCCTCCTCCTTCTCCTCCTCCTTCTTTATACTTATTTCCTCCTGCTTCACTTCCGAAGCCTCATTCTGATGTAATACCAATTTCTCCAATAGTGTGACTATTGGTTTACATACTGTAACGAGTCCCTGTTTTCTCCTTATTTTTCCTCTCCCGATCACTCTCCGTACCGCCGACCCACTTCCGCACTCCAGAGTTCAATGTTCCCTAACGCGCGGCCCAGCCCGTCGCGCATATCTAATCACCGCCGTTTCCCAAAACGCAGCTATCCACAGCTGCATTCCATCCGGTCACTTGCGCAACCTACGTGACTATTTACCCAAATTCCACTTCTACGGCCCTTTTTATTACCGCTCTCCCACAGATAACTTCTTAAGGCGCAATTGACTAGTTCATCGCCCTCCGCGGAATCCGGTCACATGTGTGCCTGTTTTCCCGTCGAACCTTCCAGACTCTTCCCCAAAATCCCTCCCCACTATCATCATTTTCCCACAGTTCACTCCCATATAAGCGCCTCCCGCGTTACCTCTTTAGTCAGTAATCACCGAAACTCTGCGCGACACTGTAACGCTGCCAGATTTTGTACACAAGAATAAATGTCTTGAGCAGTTCAACAACGTGTTAACCGAGTCCCTCCGTCCTAAAACCGCGTTCTGTAGCACAGTTGGCTACTCGATATAACAAAAACCCTGAATTATCCCTTCGCGACATCACAATTGGTGCTAAGTGTGGGGTGGTCAACTGAACATTGCTGGGAACATAGGACAGATCGACGACACCAAGAATCTGCAAAAGGCAACAAAATTCAACACTGGACACGTACAAAAAATCGGTGAGTAAAAACCAATTTACTCAATACCGCGTACCCGTGAATATCGCGACCGATTCAGAAACTGATTCAACGAAAACAAGCAACATGTCGCTCACGAAGATTAACGAATCAATTAAAGACGCCGTGAACAGAGTTCTCGAGCGACAATCGGAATTCGGAGAACATCAAAGAAACGAACAACGATCGCGAACAAACAGCGTCATATCCGAGGAACAGTTTGAAGAAATAACGCCACAAGAGGCGATTGAATTAATAAAAGAATTCAACGGAAAAAATATTGGTGTCGAAGGATTCATCGCTTCCATCGAAGGTGTGCGACAACAAGTGACGCGTCAAGACTATCTGCGTCGACTAATAATCGCGAAACGAATCGTTGGTGACGCGGCACGTGAACTTCAGGAGTACGAGACCGACTCCTACGAAAAATTATTCGGCGCATTACGCATTTTGTTCGGTAACCTACAACCAGTTAGTGTTTTCCGCGATAAACGCTCGCGTACATTCCAAGGACGAAACGAAACAGTTGCGAAATTCACAAATCGATTTCTCGAAATCCAGAATCAGGTTTTAGCCGTACTCGCTAATTCCACGACAGATGAGACGCGTCGCAAATTCATTATTGAGTACGAACGCGAACAAGGCCTTGAACAGTATTTGTTGGGACTCCGCAAAGAAATATCCACCGAAGTGCGCGCACAACGTCCAGAAAATATTCGAGCAGCCATCGCGAAGGCTCAAGCCGCCGAAGCCTACGATTACACGAGAGAGATGATGACGCGAAACCTTAACGTCGCTGAACGCAACCCAGGTACGCAACGACCGCCGACACAGTCAACAACCAGGCCACTCGCCGCTTCGTCTTCAACGCAGCGCCCGCAGGTTACCTGCAGCTACTGCCAGCGACAGGGCCACCTCGAGAGGGACTGCCGCACGAAAATGTATAACACGCAGCGAAGATCGAACGCTCCTCCACAACAATCGGGTTTTCGGAAGGACATGCCTCCACCCCGTCCACCATTAAGAATCAACCACCTGCCGCCGGAGAAAACACACGAAACCGAAGCAACAGAGCGATCCCTCGAGTTAACGCCGTGGGATGCGCAAAACGAGTCATCAAGCTCTCCATGCGAGACATCAGAGGTCCAGGGAGATTTCTATTAGACACCGGAGCCGCCATCAGCCTTATAAAATTAGGCAGCCTCAAAGGCACATCTCTTGTCGACAGAAAAGTCAACACGGAATTTAGGATGGGCAACGATTTACATAGATCGCTGTTCGTCACCCAACAGGAGTACGAAGGACGGAAACAAATCTTCCACGTCATCCCTGATGACTTTCCTCTAGAGGAAGATGGTCTGATTGGCATTCCCTTCATGGAAAAATATCAAACATACATCGGCATCGGAAAGGACAACTTCCTGCAGTTTGACAGAAAACGCCTCAGCTTCGAACCACTCACCATCACTGTTCCCGCGAGATCCATCAATTTTATCACCGTGCCAACGAACATTGCGAACGGACCAGCAATCACGAGTGAAGAAAATTCAGATTCCATAGTGCCTTGCGTGTTCCAAGCCAAGGACTATGAAGCCCGAGTGCCGGTAATTAACGACTCGGAAGAACCTAAACGGGTTACAGTGGACCTAGTGCGTGGGCTGCCCTTTGAGGGACCTACCTCTTCACCGGCGGAGGCGCGCCAAGACGCACCGGCGGACGCATTAAGGATTCACCACATCAAGGAGCACAACTCGGCAGACAGAATCCGAGCCTTGAAAGAAAACGTGCGTCTACAGCACGTGCCACCAGAGCTAGCGGAACAGGTGTGGGACATCGTGTCGTCCTACCCCGACGTGTTCGCTCTACCTGGCGACCCACTGCCAGGCACAAAAGCGGTCAAACACCGCATCATAACCAGTGATGACGTTCCAATAAACGTCAAGCAGTACCGATACCCTCCGGCACACAAGGAGGAAATCGACAGACAAATCAACGACATGCTGGAGCAAAAGCTTATCGAGCCCAGCGACTCGCCGTACAACGCCAGTAGATAACTCGGTGTTTGTGCCAAAGACTTTTGTGCCAGGCGGCCATCTTGTTTTCTACCTGGGCCTGCGGCCCGCCAGTGGGTGTTTGTGCCAAAGCGTTTCGGCCGACCGGCCGCGTGGCGGCGTTGCTCTGGGCCTTATGTGCCAGGCGGCCATTTTGTTTTCTCCCTCTCCCCTTCGCTCTAGCTCGCACCGCGACCAGCGTGAAAAAGAAAAAAAAAACCGCGGATATGAAAATCGTCGCCCAACCACCCCACCGTTTAGTCGCCACCCACCACCCACTATACCCACCCCCACCCACCGGGGGCGCGTAGTCGCGACTCTCACCGTCCCCCTCAGCCCAGTGCTCAGGCACCCCTTTCGCCCCCATGTACTCCAGGGCCCATCCACCCCACCGCCCTTCCGCGACGCCACCCACCCACCCACCCACCACCCACCACCCACCCGCTGCTAGTGCTCGAAGGGCGCTAGGTTTTGATGTACCGTTGCGTGCGGGGGCCCGAGCGCTGACCCTTTACCGTGGCCATGCGCTGGCGCGTCGTCGCCGTCGAGCAGGTAGGCGCGTGGCCGTGGAAAAAGGTCTAGCGCTTCGGTAGTACGAGCGATGAAGCCAGCGTTGACCTTTTTTTTCCAGCTCTACCTGTACGTGCGTCTCGCACCGCGCTAACTACATTATATGGGTAGGGAAGTAATTTAAAAATATTTTGAGTAAAAAATTATCAATTTTATTCTTAAAATCTATGTATACATTTTTCTTAATATTTTGTCATAGCGCTACAGTGTTGAATATTTTGCTGTCCACCCAACATATTATCATCATGTTTATTATTGTTTTTATTTTTACCGGGTAAACGTTTTATTAATCGCTTATAGAACTGTTCTGCAATTCGATCGTTCTGTTTAAAATTGCTAGTAAAGATTTTCCTGAATCGTAAAAGGCCTCTGTAGCCATCAGTCTTATCAGTACATACATAATACAGAAACATAATGCAAAAGTGGCCGCACACAGTTGAAGAAAAACTTTGCAGTTGCTCCGTGTTCCATCGGAAGGTTGTGCAATTCTTTCGCAGTCTTTGTATATGACTTGTAACAACCGGCGGCATGCCATAGCTGTCAAAATACACTCCTCTTCCTCCATGGTCAATGTAGATCGCGATCCAGTGGCTCCCGCCGCGTGAGTGGTCATCAGTGTTGACAATAATTGCAGTCGGTCTCGTCAGGTGAATTGGAATCCGGTCCGCTGCATATACCCCGCGGAATACGTCTTGGGGTAGCCCCTGCAAGGCGCGAGCAATCTGGAGCGTGTTCATCGATGGTCAGTACTGCTGTTTGATAGGCCTCCGGAGTCGAATGTGCGACCTGCACAATGGAAGGAACACGCATGTCCAGTGGTGAGACGTCATGAAGAACCCATTGCTTTATTTTCGCGGCTCGGTTCAAACTGCATTTCTTGGTGGGATTTTTCAAAGCATGGTGCAGACAACGTTGTGGAGAGTCAGGCAGAAGATCGTATGGTGGACAGTGCACGGCTTCAAGATTCTGCACCTCCCGGGTCATAATAATTTGCAAATATTCTGTTTGAATTTCGCCGTACGTGTAAATTCGTCTCGCACCCCGAGCAACGTCTCTGAGGTTGTTTATTAATTGATGGAGCGTTATATCCCCATCAAACCACTCGAGACCGTGGTTGTGCTCGGTAAATAGATTGTTCTTTAATCGCACGTCGCCGGGAAGATCTGTGTAGAGACACGGTGGTGCTACTATCCAGTGCAGCAAGTAATCGTGATCCACAGTAACAACCGAAACTTCCTTAGGAATGAATTCACCGTCCTGATCGTAAAGACCCTGAATATCAATTACAAAATCCATCTGGATGGTGATTGATAGGCTACTGGAACAACGCGTTGCAAACTTTGTCTCTCTGAGTCGTCTTGAAGTGTACTATGGTGAGTAGCTTCGTAGCTGCACTTCTTATTTATAAATGCCAACCGTTATCAAGAGTGGGGGTTGTGAGGGCGGAGAAAAGATGACGCGCGAAAGGTACTTTATTTTTTTCTCGTCGCAACAAGAAAATTCCTGTCACAACGTGTCCATGGACCGGATGAACCCCTACTGCGTGGAAAGTCTTCGGAAGAATCCCCGCAGAGTTAACAGGCTGTGGTACGGTCGCCGAAAAAAAAAAGAAAAAAAAGCGAAAAAAAGGGTTTCTTAGGATAAATACAGCGTGGTTCGCAGTAGTAGCCTTGAGCCTTCAAGGGTGCACAAGAGAAATCTTGACCATTTCGAGAAAAGACACCTAGACGTTCACAGCGAGGATGAAAAACTCTGCAATGGAAAACCAAACCTGCACGTGTAAAACCAAAGGGTCTATAGCGCTAAAGCGGGGCAAAAAACACCCGAGTGGAAAAACTCTTCGGAAACATCGCCATCGACGACAACGTCATCATATAAAAAGACAGGAGAAAAGACGCCTACGTGACAAGGTATGTGGTATACATCTACAATTGTCAAGTAAATATTTGCGAAATATAAATATTTCTTATTATTATTTTACAGGCAACGATTGAACGATTATACGCACTACTGCGTATGAGAAATAGCCCGTGCGATTACACCGCTGAGGATCAGGATGAGCCGCGCGGAAAAGTCAAGGATATGGATGTGGATATTCTTGTAAAATGTTTTTCTCAAGACCTTGTAATTCGATGAATACAAATAAATTGAAAACCAAGATTCCTGTTTTTACATTTTATTTATTTTTTTTTATTTGTCGTACAAAATATTTTATATTCACTAAAACTAGCCTGAAAAGTCTACCATAACCTGGCGCGAAGAATCTATTTCAACTACATTATCAAATTCGGTGTAGACTATACAATTTATGGCTTGCGCGAGAGATTCTTTGAAGCGTACTTCTAGCCTAACACTGCCGTGTCGTACAAGGTTCCAATGGCCAGCTCTTCCGGCTGAGAGATCGGGTGTCAAGTCGAAACAAAATAAGCAGTGACCCAGAGGGTATTCGGATCTTTTAATCCCGCAACTGTCGTCATCCCAGCAAATACCCGTACCAGAAACTAGCGTGTGAAAGGAGTCAACGTAGAGTCCTTCATCAAAATTCGGTTGTAAAGGCTTGCTAGGTATTTGCACTCCATCGACGTAAAGCGACAAATAATTAATTCCAAAATGTTGGAAATTGAAAGGATTCAGACTTTTATCTCCATTGAACGCCTTATTATCTACAAAACCAAGAACAATTCTTTTCGGCAGTTGACCAAGAATAACGTTATCTAACGTCTCACCGTGAACGCCGCTGTGGATGGTAAATGGTTTCACCTCTACGCGTGTAAAGGGGTACTTTGCACTCCCTTTGCTCAGAGCTCTCGCATGAGCTAATAATACACCAGGTGCAATTTTTACGCGTCGGACAATAAGGCTTGCATCAGTGATGTGAACAGAATAATTTTTTTCCGGATGCATCTAGCAGGCAGAAGGCATTTCTCGAGCGTACGAGTCGCAACCGAAGCTCAACGCCGTTCAGTAAAAATTTCTCTTGATTGAATATATCAGAATGTAGGTATCCAAGAAGGTCTACTGTTTTGCCAGCCCGCATCATCATCTGCCGTGCAGTTAGTCCCTTATTATCCACCACTGCCACCACTGGCTCTCCACCCGCAAGGGCTCCAAGTGCGCTGGGAGCCCTGTCAAATTGACCTGGCTCGTCGTTCACCCACATGCTAGACGTCAGATGACTATCCTTTGTCGAGGCCTTATAAGTTAATAATGTTTCAATATATGCTCGGTAAGCATACGCGTTATTCGATGGAGATACAAGTTTCTGGTTGAATGACACATCTAATTGATTGAAAAGTGAGTGAAGTAGATTGTTAACAGGTCCTACTTTGTCGTTTTCCAATGCATCTCCAGCCGCAGGTTTTAATACTACACGTAGGCTGAGCATAGTATGCGCTAGATCAATATATTCATCACCGTGTCCAGGGACAACAAATTCAAGGGGAGCAGAATCAGTGATAGATGAAATGGGTTTATAATGAACACCTTTAGACGCTTCTATACTCGTTTGTATTGGTGGAAGAGTGAACAGATCGAGTTCTGATTTTAAACACTCACAAGAGTGCGGATGCAAGAAAGCCATTTTGAAAATAAATACGTAGACACACAATCTTAAGATATAAGTTACAAATAATTATTCAAATATATCAGCAACGGTTCGTCTTTTGCGTTTAACAATACGCGTCTTTTTCGTATTCTTACGTGCTACTTTCTTCTTTGTTGATTTTCCACTTCTTTTGCTGTTCTTCTTACGGTTGTTAGATGTATTCGGCTTCTTCATCTTCTTCTTCGTTTTCTTCGTCGTCGTATTCTTCTTCTTCTTCTTCGGCGTCCTCTTCGGCGTCCTCTTGGCTTTTCGTGATTTAGATCCCGGAGGTCCAAGTGCAGGAAACCCGATGTGTATACCAGCGTGACTGAGCGCTGAATGATGCGGAGGTCCACGATTCTTTACCTTATATCCCGAACCACTCATAAGGTTATCGAGCGACTCTTCGGCCTTGCGTTTTAATTTTCGACCGCTTTCGGTAACACGATTTTTCAACGCTTCTTTGAACGGTGTGTTATGAGCGACGTCGTCCAATATATTCCACCCTGTATGAAGGGCCTCCTTACCAACAGCGCGTGCACCCCGTGTTAACAATGGCAGTGCACGGCGAAATAAACCGCTCAAAAAACTACCAAGCCCGTGCCCTCGTTGATAGGCGCTACCGACAAACACACGATTAACCCCACCACCACCAACCTGACTGTCGTAATGATCAACGTAACGATTCATTTTTGTCAGATTTATTTAGCGTATACGCTTAAAGTGTAATGTAACGGTCAACGTTCCACTCTCGAATGGCACTGGCGCGCCAGTGTGTGTTCTTATATCTATGTCGATCGTGTCAAATTCTGTCCGTAATAATGGTATATAGTTTGGTGGTGAAAAAGTTTTTGTCTGTAGGCCGCCGTACGTATAATTTGTATTGTCTATCGGTACAATTCGTAGAAGAGGAGTTTGAACATCACCAGTGATGTAATTTTCACATATATCAGTATACACAAATAATTTATCGGGGATTGTTTCGGACAAAGATGCGAGAAAGTTGGCCTGAAAATCTTCTGTTTCCGCACGCAGTGTTATGGGTTTGTTAGATTCAAAACCAAGTACTCGGGATAATTTATCACTGCGATGAACCTCGTGTGTTCGAAGGCATCCTATGGATACACAATTGGCGATATCACGGCCTATGCTTACAATGCCTCCGGCGTCGTTGTTATACTTGATTTTAATATGATCGTCAAACGCGGCATCTTCGTAAATTGTATTAATTAACACATTTATCGAAGTGTAATTACCCTGTGGTATAGTAGCTTTAGCACTGCGCTTGTAGGTTGAATTAGCTAAAGACATGAGCCCTTTTAAGACATTTTCTTTAGAAGGTAAAGGCAAGATACCCTGTACAAAACCTGTGTGCCGATCGTGTTTAATACTGTCTGCATTCGGTGTCGGGAGAGCGTGTCGAGTTACTTTTATTTCTGTGTCTTTACCGGAAAATTGCATAAAATTGCATGGAAATTGAATCTCTGTTAAAGCAACAGCCCATTCTCCTGGTAATTTTATTGAATGCGGTAATTGTGGTACAAAGTGAGTTACTGTGTTATCGGGATAATACTTCATACTACTATTACTGGGTAAGATCAAATAAAACTGATCACGCATTTTCAAAAATATTTCAATGTACCGAAATTTACTTTTTCAAGATATTTGATGCTGGGATCCAAGAGTTAAATTTTTCTGGGTAACCGCGCCAGCTAACAAAAACTTGTTTATTACGACCACGTCCCTTTGTGCGTAAAATTTGATCAATTATAAATTCCTCTTCGTTAATATCTTTTTTCACAACACTTATTTCCTCCTCGTAGAAGAAACCGTCAATCACTTCGCCCTCCAAGTCTGACAATTCGTATACAGGCGGTTGTCTATACGTGAGAATTCGATGTATTTTAAATATTTCTTCGCTCCAACGCTCTTCGTAACCTTTCTCGAACGCAGTCTTGGCTTTACTGATGCGTACATACTCGCCAACCTTGTATTTAGCTATTCGATTACCGTGTTTGTAGCGACTCTCAATATTTGAACGAGCTATCTCTGCGTTGACCAGAGTCACCGCTGCGGGTTGCATTTTTGTGCTTGAATGTTTCGTATCGTTGTAAGCCTTTACTATTGATTGTAGTACATCCGTGTAGCATCGTGTGTTTTTATGTGTAAAGTAACGCCACATGCGTTCTTTCAATGTTCTATTAAATCTCTCGACGACAGCGGCTTTTACGTCAGGACTACGGGCTACACGAAAATGGATGCTGCGACTTTTTAAGAATTGTTGCAGAACGATTCCGACAAATTCTTTGCCGCGATCTGTCTGCAGCCACACCGGTATTCGGCCGTTGCTTCTATCCAATAATCGTTTGAAAGCTTCCGCTACTGCTGAACACGTTTTATCACGAAGCAACTCGACCCATGCGTATTTACTCAGGACATCTATCACAACTAAAATATAGGAATACCCATCATTGTGATCTTTGAGGGCTCGGAGATCTACAAGATCAGCTTCCCATACATCATCAATATTGTTCACCACGTAATGTCGTCTTGGGAATCTCCGACGTATTGGTTTGTGTAGCGTGTAAGCATTTTGGGCTTGCAGCCAGTCCACAACATCAGACCGCTGGATTGATTCTTTTTCGGCGGTACGAATTAGATTAGGAGCTCCAGCGTAGCCTGCCGCATGCTCCGGGTCGTAATAGAATTTGCCTAGCGTAGCCATCATATATTTAACGTCTTCCAAGTTTTGGTTTGTGCTTCAGTCTGCTGACGTCTCGGTGAAGTACTTTGGCTGCTATTCGGTGTGCTTTGATTGCTTCTTGTTGCGTAAAAGCTGGGTTGTGGTGTGGCCGTTGGATGTGGAGGTGACAACGATAGATTTTCATACAGCAAACTATGATTACCAACGAATTCGCGAGGAACACCAACACGTCGGAGTTCGGCACCAAACTGAGCGCGTCCAATAGCTCTCACTGTTTTTCTAGATCGCATAGCGTCGTTCACAAGGTCTATAATATTAGCGTCTTTGACAAGCTCACCATTTATGGTAACAGCGCCAATTTTATCCCACTTTATTTGGCTTCGGACAGACGAACTTTTCAGAAATTGTAATAATTGCTCAGCTTGTTTTCTGTATTTTGAAGGCACACTAGCTATTATAGTCTGGTCGTCGATGCGCTCTTCTTCTGCTTCCGCTTCCGCCGCTGCTTCCTCTGACTCGTTTACTTTACTATCTCTCACGCTCGTGTTGCGACGATTTTCATCCGTGAAAAACTGATAGCGTTGTAAGACTTGTTGGTAGAGTTTCCACTTTTCACGTTCGTTAGCAGGAGTCACTGAACGAAGTATTTCATCCATTTCCGCGTCGAGACGACTAAGTATATTACCAGGCGTTTGAACCGTTTGTGGTTGTTCGAAAGGAATACTTGTGGTACGTTGAAATTTTTCAACAACATCTTGAGGCATTAAAATCATTTTCTTGGCGTGATGCATTTTTATTTTATTTTTATTTGCTGGTGAAATAGTTGGACAAGATGGTGCCAATAATGGGTAAAAGAAGTGGTAATAAAAACCCACCTCCCTTTTGCACAATTACACGCTTCTTGCTCTTCCAGCAGCCTCTGTTGTTTACAAGACGTCGTAGAATATTTTTGTATTTCGCCAAGCGTAGTCTTTCGTTCGTCTTCAATGGCACGACACCGTGAAAAGTGTTTAAAGCACATTCACAAATACACTTTACACTACTTTTATCGATGGTGCGTAGTAACGATGTTCGCTGCTGTTTATCCAAGTGACACAAGGCGTGCAACAAAATTATATTTTTCTTCCCAATCGAAGCTTTAGCAGATGTTGACGGTGCCATAGTACGAGGTCAAATGATACGATTGTGCCTTGCAGGCAGTTATTTATACTTGCATTTTTAACGAGCTCCACAACCGCGCTTTGGGACGTACACATAATTGTGAGGATCGTCCGGAAATATGCATGTTCGGAAACGACAATTATCCGGTGTCGATTGCTTAAGGTCTAAGAGTAAATAACCGTGAGGCTTTGACGTTGCGTCGCAATAAGCTTCTTGTAGAAACTTTGGATCTTCTGGGTATACTTGCCGTGCGAGATGAGAAATCTGTGCGCGGTCTCGCGGATTCTTGAACGCTACGATGTAGTTTGTGTTTAAAGAAATATCGCGTTGACCGTGTCCTTGGTGGAAGATATTTTGTGAAATAAAAATAACACTTATATTTTTGTGGTGACTGCCCTTTGTAAACAAATCGACTATTGTATTATTAGACGATTCCCGCATTAAGTCGTCGATAATTAAAAGTTTTGGTCGCGGATCACTTGCAAAGTCTGAATTTTGCGGCAGACCTTCTAAAAATTCCACTTTATCGCCGTACTCTTTGTAGCCATCTTGCCACTCTGAATAATAAAATAGTATTCGCGCAAACTCTACATCGGCCATCTGTGCGATATATTTTATAAACTTTTTTACGAAACATGTCTTTCCACAACCGGTAGGGCCACCGATCATGGAAGTCCATGGATGTTTCCACCTTGGATCCATCTTATGTAATGAGTTTAGAAAAGTTGTGACGCTAATAATATAAGAACACCTACTCTATCGCTAATTTTGCTTGTCCCCGCAGCCGCCGCCGCCGCCGCCGCCGCCGCGTCCGCCGCGGTTGTACATACCAATTCGCTTCTTTGGTATGTACTGCGGATCTACACTGTGAATTTGAGCTCATATCCACAGTGTGAGAAAAGCTAATAACCGCGGTTATACGCACTGCAAATAAGCTTATACTGCAGTGAGTAGGGAGGTGAGGATGCATTTGGAAAAGAAAAGAAAAGTGACATCATTTTTCAAATTAAGGTTTAACAAAAAAACAAAATTTATTTCT
The DNA here is from genome assembly GCA_963932165.1 of Pimpla rufipes. NCBI lineage: Eukaryota > Metazoa > Arthropoda > Insecta > Hymenoptera > Ichneumonidae > Pimpla > Pimpla rufipes. The sequence goes on from OZ010635.1 coordinate 2,310,487, forward strand.
AAATCTAAATACAGACACATACACACAAAAAAAAACAATTTATTTTTATTAAAAATAAAAAACGTCAATTTATTAACAATTTCATATATATGTATACAAAAAAAATACATTTTTGCCTGTAGAAAGAAAACCTCCTTAATGTTTGAGGAGTCGAGGTTTCCGATTGCTCCCCATCGCAAGGCATCCTAAAAATACGTTGATATCAATAATCTTAAAAATAAAAATATAAACAAAACAAAATATACTTAAGGCTAACAATTTCGTCTTAATTTCTATAGCCGTATGGCAGCGAGTCGTACTCCCCGTGCCTACGCCTCTTCACGAGCACCGGTTTACATATTTTACTCTCGTTGCGAGTAATTACCTGGTGCAGGTGGGTTCGTCGAATCGCTCGATATGGCACGCTGAGAACGCTGTCGGGGTTCTTTATTAATTTGCAAATCGACTCGAAATTAATTATTTGAGTGGTTGCCCAATTCAGAGTGATGCCTTTCACCTTACACTCCGAGGCGTCGGCACCTTCGGAGCGCTTGACTAAATAGCCGTAGAATTTCGGACCTCCCGATACAAACGATCTGATGAAGCTACCCTCGCCGTACTTCGTCAGCTCGTCGGTCATCTCACCTAAGAGGCTACCCAACGGTGGGTGGTACTCGGTCTCGCTTCCGCTGCTGAGATAAATGCACGAGTCCGTGTCGTAATACAGAACACGCCTGTCTAGCTTCTCGAGGTACGAGTATAATTTTAAACGCGCCTGTGCTGTGGTGTACGCTGCGATGACCACATTCGTATTCGCGTTCACGCTGACACTCTCCGATGTGCTGGTATAGGATACGTACATCGTGTCATCGTTTACGTGAATAATCTTGTGGACTTCGCACGATTCGTCTGTTAAAAATTCCAGAATCCTGTGACGCGTCCTGACGATTTCGGTTTTCGGGAGATTTTCGCGTTGCCCGAACTTACCCCAGAAAGAATTTAAACATAATTTCGCGACGGACCGCAAACCCGGGTTTGCAACTATGTTTGTTTTTTCCAAAGCGATGCCTTCATTCTCAAAGTACCGTGTGATGTACGCGTCCTGCTCGGTCGGCGACGGGTTTTTAGTGGGCCAACCGCTGGCCTCCTGCTTCATCTTCAACCAAAGATTGATGTAGCCGCCGAAAAGACCGCCCGTTTTCTTCGCTTGATCGTACTGTGCGGTACTGTACTGCCAAATCTCGTAGATCTTGAGTACTTTGTACCCCTTTTCAACAGCTTTCTGTAGCTCGCACGATACCCAAGTTCCCTCGAAAGCTCTATCAGCCAAGTTTTCGTGACAGCACTCGGTCTGACACATCTCCTCGCTGCATGAACGGCATAACGCAAAAATAAGCCTGTTATGCATACGCACGGGGAGCACTGGGTGATAAAGATTTCGAGGTGGCAGAACTCGACAACGGACAATCCCTTCGACTCTACTCAGATCGTTAGTCGAACCCGTCAGAGCGCTACACGTGTCCTCGGTGTAGACGCGCGGGTGGCCTATCGGAAATTTACCGGTTTTCGAAATGTATGGGTACAGCGAGCATACATCTACGTAGTGTATTTTCTCGCTACCCGTGGTTTCGTAAAATGTCCGCGTGTTGCCCGTGCGTCCACCGAAAAACGCGTCGCGCGGATCTAACGGCTGCGCAGTGAGAATCGGGTGGTCATGCAAGTGCGCGTTAATAGCGGGATTCTCGTGTTTTAATTTATAGAAATCGCACTCCCACATTTCGTGCAACGTGTAACCACACGCTCTGACGCGCTCCGAAATCGTGAGAGTTTGATTAAGACGGTCGTTCATAGTGACACCGTGCCACTCTGTGTCGCGTTTCGCGGCGTCGGTGTAACACCTATCGCATCCGTGAAAAAAGCAACCGTGGAACTGAAGCGCTACTTTGCCGTGCTCCACCGATTCGAAATACCCGTCTAATCGCGTCCCGTCTATGGTGCGATGCTCCCTACCGCGCCCGGCGTGAACAATCTCGGTGTTGAATATTTTTTCACACCACAGCAGCCACTCTAGACCTACCGCAGACTGCTTATCACCGCGTCGATAGCCGTTCCTAGGAATTACACTTATAGTGTCGGGCTCTAGAAACTTCCTACGGTACACCTTGTTACAGGCTGAAGCTATTGTTGTTGCCTCTGTAAATGGGCACACATCCCCTGAGTCCAGAAAAATCTGGCGAAACGCGGCGCATGCTCTGCGAAGGATGCTAACATCGCTTCTACAATACTCGACGAGTTCCTTTGCAAAGTCGAATCTTTGGCCAGCAGCTGTAGCTGCATCATACCACTGTAAGAACTCGGCGCGATTCTTACAGCTCATCGCGTCTGGGTCGTACTCAGCCTTTTCCGGTAACACGAAAGTGTAGCTTCGGTTCTCGGTGCGATTGAAAAGGTGCGGAAAAGTGCCCTTGAAAACGCTCGATCCTAAGCCAAAGGCTTGTGGGAGAGCGCTAAGGGGCATGTGGAAATAATTTAAACTATCTATGAATTTAACGGCCCCCGTTTGCATCGACATGATGCTTGTACCGTTCATAATAAGTGTCGGTGGCGTCCTACATTTCTCTTCGACCAGATATCGCAGGATAAACTGGGCGTCGAAGCCTTTAGCATTGTGTGCAATATACACAATTTGACCGACTGCGTCATTCTCCAAACCCAGAACGCTGTCTACAAACTCAGCTACTGGCCTGTCGTCGAATATTTTTTCGCTGTTGACACCGCCGCAGAACGTACACGCCGCGTTGTCTTTTTCCGAACCTAAGCATTCCGAGCACCGCTGCTGGCTCACGCACAAATTCACTTCATGCAAGTACTCGTTTTCTAAACCTGCACGCTCAGTTTCCTGCCGCGTTTCAAAATCGTAAAATATAAATATTTCACGTTTTTTACTTGCGGTTCGCGCCGTCGCGGGGGCCATGAAACATTGGTGGTTGTCTGGGCGCTTCCTCTTGCAGGTTTTGCAGTAGAAGGTACCACAGACGTGATCGCGCTCATAATGTCTGTACACCAGTTTCAAACATTTGCTGCAGACCTTCAGGCTCCCGCACAAAGCTGATTTCGGACCGTGTGAGCCGAGACTCTTGTGGTGTTGAAAACAACCTGCCCCACGGAAATGACGCCCGCAATCGTCACACTTGACTTTTGCTAGCGTCTCGTCGCAGGGCGGTAGCTGTGTGCAGTGGGGGCACATCTGAATGCAGCTGTGCGCAACCGTGTCGTTGTAGGCCTTTCCGCACGGGGCGCAAAAGAATTTGAAGCCTGCCGCGGCTGTCAGATCTTTTATCGTGTTGAAATGGCACGTTTCGCGATAGTGTAACAGATTCACCGTGTGAACTACGGCAGCAGTGGCGCTTGCTACAACGCTCGAACCGTCGAAAATAGGCGGGACTCCGGTGCCAAACGTCTCGAACTCGTACACCCTAAGACGTACGCCGGACGGAGCAAAGTGTTGTTGGAAGCCCTGGATCTCGGCCATACCGCAGCCCTCTCGCGGAATTTTTACACCGCTGGCCGTGATCAATTTCAAGGCTTCCTCAAACTGAGAGGCAGAATTGTTTCGAGAAATATTTCTCCAACGTTTCTGGAGCTCTCCCTTGCGTAGCTCGCCGCGTGCGGAGTACGCTATTCCTACTACTATACTTCGCGGAAGACACCGATTGTCATCATTTGAAATGAAGGCTATCGATTTTTTCGAAAAATCATCTTTCCCTAAAGGCTTCGCGCCTTTGCCCCCGACCGGCATCTCAACTACGGTTGTTAAAATATTAAATGAGCTGTCTATCCTAAATCCCGATGCGCTTTGCGAAACCGAGGTTATCAAACTAACGAGATCATGAACCGTGAGCTGATGTACAAAGCGAAATGATAATCCGGCGGGTCCTTTACTGAACGAGTCGGCCTGAAATTCTATTCCTATTTTATCACTGGGCTGGCAACCACTCACTATCATTTTATATAATTCCTCGAGAGCGTCCTCGAGCCATTTGATAGAATTGACGCCTGCGTCCGGTTCGCGAACTCTCAACGTACGCTGAACCCCTGCCAATCGGAAACGCGCGACGTAGCGACGATTTTCGCTTAAAACTACGAGCTTCGACTCACCGCTTTGCTCCGCATCGCCATCCGCTGGCTCTGTTGCTGGACGCTTCCGCGAGCCACCCTCTTGGATTGGCGCCGATAGTGCTGCTGCTGATGACGCTGTACACGATACACCGCGTGTACACTTCGTACGCTGATTGCCGGGATCACACACACAGGGCGAACTACACTTTGCACCACTTTCGCGCTGCGTAGAGCTGAACAGCTTCCTCGTAGCTGCGCGTGCCGTGCTGGTGCTCGCGACTGGTGTGCGCGAAGGCCCGGCGTCGTCCTCCATATTTTCCGGTGCATCGAGTTGTCCACCTTTCTCCGGAGATGACTCCTGTACCGACAGATTGGTCAGCGACTCAACCGTCGTATTGAGGATATCATCGAGTCCTCCGGCTTTGATGTTGGAAACTGGAAAATAAATCAAATAAAACGTTTAATACACACCATTTTTTTTTTTTTTTTTTTTTTTTTTTTGATTTTTTTTTATTAAAAAGAAAAGTGCGCAACCGGGCGCGTATACTTACTATCTAAGGGTCCCAGACTAAATACCCTTGACATGTCCTCCTGAGTACTTGTTCTCTCAACTACCACCCCCGACGGCGGCATGAAGAAAGAACCTGTAAAATAAAAGAAATAATAATTAAAACATATAGACAGACATTTGCTTTTTTTTTGTGTATGCTGCATATATATTTAATATACACACCGTTTGAGTCGGCTGTAAGCACGCTCGACCCCGCAATCACGGCTTCGCACCGTGCGGGTGACTCCTTGGATGCCAATATCGGCGCTGACTCCGCAGGCACAGCGAAGTTAACGCGCTTACGGCTCTGCGTAGTTGCAGGGAGATCGCCAGAGCCCCGCGCTCTTTTTCCCGCTACCGCTTCGGCGAGCTGACTGTCAACAGCCCTCAGGTCCGCGGCGTATTTCGCGACTAGAAAAAACAAAAGAAAAAATTCAATAACTTAATTTTATTTTTATACAAAAAAAAAACTGTAATAATATATTAAATCTACTCACGATTTGCGGCCTCGTACCGCTGCTGTAGCCGCAGCTCCCCAGCTGTTAGCGACAACTCGTCGTTGTCGCTAAAATCAGCCAGCGCTCGCTCTTTCGCCTTATCCTGGATAACCATCCAGGCGACCTTCAAAAACTCCACGCTTGTCGGGAGTAACTCGTCATCGACGAATTGAAGGATCGCCTCTGATGGGAAGGCACACAGCAAATATCGCAAACATTTTACTAACCCGCTTCTGGGTAGTTGGCCGATAATACTGCGATTGCACCGTTGCAATCGCTCGTCACTACCGACTTGCCACCCATGCTCGGTAACACCGATGAGCAACAAAGCCTGGATGGCATTGCGTATAGCGGATTCGCCGATACACTCCATTCTACACAAGAATAACTAATGCACAACACGACACGAAAAACTTAACGATGCACCGCGGTGAGCACTTTCACGTTGCAGTTGCAAGCACGGAATAAAATTATTTCGGAAAATTGACGAGGTAATATACTTACCCCCATCTTTCGGTCATCCCTTCTTGAAACTTGATGACCAATCACATTTTTGCCCTGTCTCCACTGATTTTGGGAAAACCGACGGCAAGACGCTATTGCTGACCCCCAACCGGAGCGCAGCACCACGAAAAAGAAAAAATTCCATAGTCGACCTCTTTTTTTATTACCCGCCCGAGCGGCCGAGCGCGGCGTTCGCTTAATCCTTCGTACACCCCGTTAGCACGGCTACGCGTAAATCCGAACAATAAAAATTATAATAGTACCTTGCAATCACCTCGACACCGACGCTTCATACACGACTGTAAAAACCTGAGCATTTCCACTAGAGATTTTATTTTTGTGCAAAATTCTTACGGTATGCATACTAGTCACAGGAATTTATTTTTACAGCAGACCTTTTTTTTCTCTCTTTCACAATGAGTAACGACCACGATGCAGCTGTAAGATTGACAAGTCGAGACATGTAAAGACAGGTCTAGACAGGTCTACTGACGGAAAAACCTTGAAAAAAAAAGGAGTATTTCAGCCAACGCTTTCTCTTTCTCCGAAATTCTTACAGCTTGTACGGTACAGACCCATGTTCTTTTTTTTCTTCATTTTCTGATTTATAGACAGTGACCTTTTTTTTCAACCAATGAGTATCTTCAGACCTATTGTAAAATGGGAAATGTGAAAACGATTCGACACGGCTGCGTGACACGTGCATCACGATAAACGCCCCCGCTTTTTTTTTTCATCCCTTCTACTACTCAGATCCAGAGTTACGCCCACCCTTCGCGGGATATAAGTACGACTGGAAAACTGCTGAGTTTATTCTGAAAAGAACGCTACAAGAGTTTACATCGCATACTAACAGTTTAAGCATTTAAATAAAAATGCAGAACACAACAGTCAACGTATCCAACGCATCATCGTCGTCGGCTAAGAGGCCTCGTGAACCGGAGCGCGAAAAGTCAAGAAAAACCCAAACACCGCTGCTGTTGGCTACAACGTATAGCCTCAACGCTTCGCAGAGCAAGATGGTCTCGATTGGCATCAACCTCGCGGATGAACTGGCGGCCGCGACACCAGTTATAAAATTCCATGGCCGTGAATCCTCTGCAATCACCATGAACGAGGATGAGTGGCTATCCTTTAAGAACGAGATGGTTGCACTTGACACTTGGTTCGATGATGGATTAAATCTTTTAGATTTTTCCATAAAACCATTCGGCCAAAAGAAGATAACGTGCACCAAAACGTACAAGAAGAAATCTATTCTTCTGGAAAATCTTTCGGAAGCTGAGGGAGAATCACCGTCCAAGAAGCCGAGAAGAGCGTATTCGCCCGCTGTCGCTTTTCAAAAAATAACGTACGAAGGCCTCAAGAGCTTGGTACCAGTGATTGACCACCAACTGGATATCCTGCGCAGCGAGGAATCACTCCTCATGACCTGCGTACCATCACTCGTACACGCTGTACGAGAAGCAGCCGTAGAAGGAGAGTGGGACCTCTCAAAGAATATCGAGGACAAAATTCGAAACGCTTGTTTTGAATATGCTCAGAGGAACGAATTCTTCGACAGTGTTGAAGGTGGCGGCTGGCAATACTACGTTGACCAGCAGAATATGATCCACCGAAGGAAGCAATTGTTCATCACCGAACTAGTCTGCCAACATTTTAATTATATAAAACGAAAATTGAATTTGTCTGTACCGGAATAATAAAATATTTAATACTGTTATCTTGACAAAATATTCTTAAACATTAAGAAAAATGTATATATAGATTTTAAGAATAAAATTGATAATTTTTACTCAAAATATTTTTAAATTACTTCCCTACCCATATAATGTAGTTAGCGCGGCGCGAGACGCGCGTTCAGGTAGAGCTGAAAAAAAAAAAGTCAACGCTGGCTTCATCGCTCATACTACCGAAGCGCTAGACCTTTTTCCACGGCCACGCGCCTACCTGCTCGACGGCGACGACGCGCCAGCGCATGGCCACGGTAAAGGGTCAGCGCTCGGGCCCCCGCACGCAACGGTACATCAAAACCTAGCGCCCTTCGAGCACTAGCAGCGGGTGGGTGGTGGGTGGTGGGTGGGTGGGTGGGTGGCGTCGCGGAAGGGCGGTGGGGTGGATGGGCCCTGGAGTACATGGGGGCGAAAGGGGTGCCTGAGCACTGGGCTGAGGGGGACGGTGAGAGTCGCGACTACGCGCCCCCGGTGGGTGGGGGTGGGTATAGTGGGTGGTGGGTGGCGACTAAACGGTGGGGTGGTTGGGCGACGATTTTCATATCCGCGGTTTTTTTTTTCTTTTTCCCGCTGGTCGCGGTGCGAGCTAGAGCGAAAGGGAGAGGGAGAAAACAAAATGGCCGCCTGGCACATAAGGCCCAGAGCAGCGCCGCCACGCGGCCGGTCGGCCGAAACGCTTTGGCACAAACACCCACTGGCGGGCCGCAGGCCCAGGTAGAAAACAAGATGGCCGCCTGGCACAAAAGTCTTTGGCACAAACACCGAGTTATCTACTAACGCCCCACTCTGGGTTGTACCAAAGAAATCTGATGCCTCAGGGAAGAAGAAGTGGCGAATAGTCATTGACTTCCGAAAATTAAATGAGAAGACTGCCCACGACGCATACCCCTTGCCATGCATCGACGAAATTTTGGATCAGCTCGGAAGAGCCAAGTACTTCTCCGCCTTCGACCTCGCCTCTGGATTCCACCAGATACCGATGGACGAACGGGACAAACAGAAGACAGCCTTCTCGACGCCTTCAGGACACTTCCACTACAACCGGATGCCTTTTGGTCTCAAAAACGCACCTGCAACGTTCCAACGAATGATGAACAATGCATTGCGTGGACTGATCGGCAACACGTGCTTCGTTTATCTCGACGACATAATTATTTACGGGAACACAATGGAAGAACACAACAAAAAACTAACCGACGTCTTGAACCGTCTACGCGAAGCAGACCTCAAACTACAACCGGATAAATGCGAATTTCTTCGTCCGGAATTGGAGTTCTTGGGACACGTCATATCAGAAGAAGGTGTAAAACCAAATCCCAAGAAAGTTGAAGCTGTCGCGAATTTTCCGACCCCTAAGGAACCCAAACACATAAAACAATTCCTTGGACTCGCAGGATATTATCGGAAGTTTATCAAGGACTTCAGTAAAATGGCAAAACCACTGACCGAATTGTTGAAGAAGGACGTCACGTGGACATGGAGCGAAAAGCAAGAACGGGCATTTCAAATGCTGCGCACCGCATTAACGACCGCACCCGTACTACAGTATCCGGATTTTACGAAAGAGTTCATTCTGACCACCGATGCTAGCAATCACGCAATCGGTGCAGTCCTATCGCAGGGACCGATCGGAAAAGATCGACCTGTCGCGTACGCGTCCCGCACCCTCAACAAGGCAGAACAGCGCTACTCCACCACCGAAAGAGAAATGCTCGCGATCACCTGGGCAACGAAGCATTTCCGTCAATACTTGTACGGAAAACAATTCAAAATCGTAACCGACCACAAGCCTCTCATCTGGATTTTAAAAGCCACTGACCCTCCGACGAACAGCCGCTTGATGCGACTCCGAATGAAAGTAGAGGAATATGAGTACGAGCCTATTTACAAGAAAGGCTCTCTCAACACAAACGCAGACGCGCTCTCTCGAATTTACGCAGTGACCACCAGAAGTCAACGACAATCGAAAGTTATGGACGAAGAGAAAAACGCAGAACACAGGAACAACAGCAACACCGACAAATCAGCGGAAGAACAAGAAGAAGAAAAGTCAACAAAAGACCCGCCGCTGTACATGGAATTTGAGCTTTCTGAAAATGTTCCTCTAGTTCCCGAAATCAGCGAGGACACCCCACCAAAAGATATTTCCGCTCTAAAAATAGTGGACACACCGAGTGACTCCGCGGATTGCCTCCACGTTGATTTCACCGAAGACGAAATCGACAGGTTCAACCGAATCGCAGCAGCCTTAATGAAAGTGAAAAAGACGACGAAGATTTACTTGGGCTGCGATCACCTTCGCGCCCATCCGGGAATAAAAAGCCGGATTAAACAGATGATTAATTTCATATGGTCAACCAGAGAGGATCGCCCATTATTGTACCTGTACGACAAGGAGCTCTACGAGCCAGGTACAGAGGAAGAACGACAGCGTATAATAAAAGAACATCACGGAACAAAAGCTACTGGACACTTCGGCATCGCCAAAACTCTCGACCGTATAAAAACCGTTGCTACTTGGCCGAATCTACAACGAGACATTGAGGACTACGTCCGAAAATGCGATACCTGTCAGAAGATTAAGTTGGTGCGCATACGGCCGAAGGCAGAAGCTGTAATTACGGATACACCCGAACGACCGAACGACAAAATTGCCTTGGATCTTGTAGGACCCATCCCCGAATCAGCCGATGGTTACAAATACATCCTGTCCGTACAAGATCAGCTCACCAAATATATCACGCTGATCCCGCTAAAAACTCAGGATGCTCAAGCCACTGTGAATGCACTGGTTGAGCATTTCATCTACATTCATGGCGCACCCAAGAAGATCCTCACGGATGGCGGAAGGAACTTCATCAGCCAAACTTTCAAACATCTGGAGAAACTCTTCAAGATTTCTCACATGACGACCACAACGTTCCATCCTCAAAGCAACGGCAGCCTCGAAAGAGCCCATGGACCAATCAAGGAACAAATCAAGGCTCTCATCCACGATCATCGTGAGGACTGGGACAAGAAACTAAAGTTCGTCTCAATGGCTTATAACACCGCAAAACAGGAAGGCATCGGACTTACGCCTTTCGAGATGCAGTTTGGACGAAAACCAAACGTCCCGAACAGCATCCCCATCCACCGAACGAATGCCACCATCGACGAGTACTTCGAGGGACTTCGCGCAGACCACGACAGAATTTTGAAGAAGGGACGAGACCATCTCATCGCAGCTAAAGAACGCTACAAGGCGAACCAAGACGCTCACATCCACCGACCTGCTCCGATCTTCAACAAGGGCGACGAAGTACTCGTTGCTCAAGAACGAGACAAATCCCCACTCACCCCGAAGTGGGAAGGTCCCGCAATAATCCTCGAACGAACATCTGATGTCAATTACGAGATCCTACTAACAAATAGAAGGAAATTGATTCACGTCAATAAACTCAAACCCTATTTTCGAGACTAATATTTCTTTTATGTCCAGGTCACAACTTAACCACCGTCCATACTTTCATTCCGTCAAACATAGCGCAGTAACAGGCAGACTAGCTCAACCTCAAGGTACCTCCTGGACCAGGCATTCTACAACATCCCCGTGACGAAGACGCGAGGATCGACCTGACCACGATCACCAAGTTATCCGTAATCGTACAACAAAAGAAAAACGAAGCCACACAATAAATGAATCAAGAAAATAAAATTAAAGCGCCGCACCCAACTTCACAGAAATTAAAAATGTGTAAATGTCACACGGATTCTTACCGCTTGTATAGCTGTAAAACTCCAATATTGTAAATTAATGCGAACTACTGTAAAACTTCCTCGTTCCCGTAACACCCAATAGCCACTCTGTAAATCTTTAAAACGCTTATCATTGTAATTCCGTATGTAATTCGATTTGACAGAATTATTCATGTTATACGCGCTACCAGCAAACAATGTACTACTGCTAAGAAAATTCATTTTTTGTTATATGAATTTTCTAAAATAAGGGGGGAGGTGTAACGAGTCCCTGTTTTCTCCTTATTTTTCCTCTCCCGATCACTCTCCGTACCGCCGACCCACTTCCGCACTCCAGAGTTCAATGTTCCCTAACGCGCGGCCCAGCCCGTCGCGCAAATCTAATCACCGCCGTTTCCCAAAACGCAGCTATCCACAGCTGCATTCCATCCGGTCACTTGCGCAACCTACGTGACTATTTACCCAAATTCCACTTCTACGGCCCTTTTTATTACCGCTCTCCCACAGATAACTTCTTAAGGCGCAATTGACTAGTTCATCGCCCTCCGCGGAATCCGGTCACATGTGTGCCTGTTTTCCCGTCGAACCTTCCAGACTCTTCCCCAAAATCCCTCCCCACTATCATCATTTTCCCACAGTTCACTCCCATATAAGCGCCTCCCGCGTTACCTCTTTAGTCAGTAATCACCGAAACTCTGCGCGACACTGTAACGCTGCCAGATTTTGTACACAAGAATAAATGTCTTGAGCAGTTCAACAACGTGTTAACCGAGTCCCTCCGTCCTAAAACCGCGTTCTGTAGCACAGTTGGCTACTCGATATAACAAAAACCCTGAATTATCCCTTCGCGACATCACAATACATTTTGCATTGTTTGTTCAGCGTTATCTTTACCCGTCTTGATCATGCGATGTTTTCGTCGAATAGCATCGCTCGCCTTGACAATGTGACGCAACCAGAGTTGGGGACAATGCATTATTTTTTTAATGCATCACCGTTTTTTTAACCCATTATTTTAAAAATGAATAATGGAATTCGAATCCACTACACATTACTTTTTTAATGAGTAATGGAGCAGAGATCCATCACCCATTATTTTTTAAATGTTTAATGGAACAAAGATCCATCACCCATTATTTTTTAAATTTTTAATGGAACAGAGATCCAGCAACCATTACTTTTTTAATGTTTAATGGAACATAGATCCAGCACCCATTTTTTTATGTTTAATGGAGCAGCGATGCAGCTCCCATTACTTTTCTAATGTTTAATGGAACAGAGATCCAGCGCCCATTTTTTTTCTAATGTTTAATGGAGCAGCGAGGCGGCGCCCATTACTTTTTTAATGTTTAATGGAACAGAGATCCAGCACCCATTATTTTTTAAATGTTTAATGGAACAGAGATCCAGCACTCATTATTTTTTTAATTTTTAATGGAGCAGTGATGCAGCTGCCATTACTTTTGCTTCCTCAAGAAGCTTTGTTTTAGTGAAAAATTTTTTTTTCGAGATTTTGATGTCAACGTGTTCAGAATGTTCCAAAACGTCGAGAAAACACATTTTGAAAAAATGTCTGGATGTATGTGTGTGTGTGTGTGTGTGTGTGTGTGTGTGTGTGTGTCTGTGTGTGCACATGATTAAACCTTAATAACTCGAGAACGGTTTGAGATACCAAGCTGAAATTTCTACCATATATTGGGTGGTCACTGCCTCTTCTTGGGTGCAATTTTTAGCAAAATCTATGCAGTCTTTTGTTTTTTAGGGCACTTTTAATTTTTCAAAAATTCTCTGTACGCTCTGTCTCTTCCACAATTTTTGAGATATCGGGCTGAAATTTGGTAAAAAGTTGAACTATTACAAACTAAAGATTGCTATTGAATTTGGGAAGAATCGGTAGAACCGTTCAAATTTTATGGCATTTTCAATTTTTTGAAAAAAACTCGATTTTACTCCTATTTTCGTAATTTCTGAGATATCGAGTTGAAATTTGGTTTACAAGTATATTATCACCAGACTAAGTTTGTGTATAAATTTGGAGTTGATCCGTGCAGAGGGCGTGATTTTATGGCATTTTGAATTTTTCGAAAGAATGTTGATCGTTCTTGAAACAAAACAAAGCTTCTTGAGGAAGCCAAAAATTAAAAATGTTGTCTACCCTACAAACTGAGCGGGGTAGACTGTGATTATAGGCGGAGAGGAAGCATTATGACAACGATCTAGTTGTCAGCTTTTTTAATGGATAATGGAGCAGAGATCGAGCAGACATTATTTTTTTAATGGAGCAGGAATTCATCACCCACTACTTTTAAAATATGTATATTAGGGTGGTCCTTAAAAGGGGTATTTTTAAATTTTGATCTTGCCGCCCCTCAGATCGGTTCGAAATAAAAAAAAAGAAATCCTCAATTTTTTTCAGATTTTTTCTACCACTCTTAATCCTCCCCCACGGGGATTGAAGTTTTCCATTCAAAATACATGGGACTTTTCGGTCTTCGCAGTCAATATTTTCTTGCGGGACTATACGTCGATCGAAAAATCTGAAATTTACACAAATTACGCTATAAACATTTTACTATAAGGGGAAAAATCACCAACCCCCTATCCTCAAACTTGGGAGGGGGGAGGGTTGACAATGTCAGGCCAAAAAGATATATGGATTTTGCAGTAAAAAAAGTGTTAAATGTGGTCTACTTTTCATAACAGGGCTCTGTAAAAAAAACCTTAGGTCCAAATATACAAAATAGTAGAAAATATGACATTTTTTGTTACGTTTTTCTATATTTTTATTTTTTAAAAATGCTACTTCGATAATTACAATTCACTCCATATTATTAAGGAGGGTCTCTTTTTTTGCGTCTGGGTGATTCTTGCGATATTCACTGACGATTTGTAGTTGTAGAATAATATATAATAATATATAATATATATTATATAGATTTTCGATTCTGAAAATAACGAGTTGAAGTTTTTCAATGTGTTTATCGGTTTTAAGCAATCAATATTTTACCATGCGACTATTTCTTTGTTAAAAAGTTTGAAACTTACACAAATTACTCTATACATGTAACACCATACGGGAAAAAATTAACAACCTTTAATAATTTTCAAAATTGATTATTCAATAAAATTATTATTATTAATTATTAAAATGATTAATTTTAGATGAATTAAATATCTCTTTTGAAAAGAATGTGATTTTTTACCGAATCTACCTTTTTTTTTTTTTTTTTTTTTTTTTTTTTTTTTTTTTATCGTGGCAAAATGTAGGGCGAATCTTTTATAGACTGTAAACGCTTTCGCTACGCCCGGTGTTAGGGATTGCCCCTTAACGCCAGGAGGAGCGTCCACGTTCATGTGTCGGACTCTCTTCTCGCGGGAACCGTTCGGGAACGGTTTCCGCGAGAAGCATACCGACTAAACCCCCCTCCCCCAGACAAAAACGGGACCGCTTTCGTCCAGTTGGGAGGAACCACTTCTGTCCGCGTTATCCTCCGCGTCTCCCCCCCAGCCAGGAACTACGTTAGTATTACTTCTAGCTGGAGGGGCCTGTCCGTGTGTCTTTCTGTAAGTCCGTTGTTGATGTTGTGCTCTTGTGTGTCACGTCAGATCCGTCATGTCAGGCAGCCGTCGGTGTTCTTCCGTCGCAGTATCGTTTCTATGTATGTGGCGACGAGTTGCCACCAGTCTGTTCCGTGGAGCATCGCCTCCACGATGTTGTCGGGAGTGATACTTCCAACGGTCGTCTCTAGTCCCTGTCTCAGGTCTGTCCATTGGTCGCATACGAAGAACGTGTGTTCCACGTCGTCCCGTTCGTGTCCACAGTACGTACAGTCCGGCGTCTGTACTTTGTCCATCCTGTAGAGGTACCGTCTGAAGTAACCGTGTCCCGTCAGGAATTGGGTGATGTAAAAGTTTACATCCCCAAACTCCCGACTCGTCCACGATTTCAGGTCTTTGATTAATCGTCTCGTCCAGTTGCTTGTTGTGTCTTCTGTCCAGCGTTGTTGCCACATCTGTATCGTCTTGTCTCTCTCCGCCTTTGCCGCGTCCTGCCGTCTTGTATCCGCGCTCCTTCCATAGATCCTCTTGCGCTCGAATGCCAGAAGATCTATAGGAATCACGCCCGCTACAACCAAAACGGCCTGTGCAGAGACCGTCCGGTATGAGCAGGCGATCCTCAGCGCGCTCTGTCTCTGTACCGTTGTCATTGCGTGGCAGTATTTTTTCGTCTTGAGGGCATCCGCCCAGATCTCCGCGCCGTAGAGAAGGATCGAGTGGGCCGTCGACATAAGTAGTCGGCGTTTCCCCGGTCTCGGTCCGTTTGTGTTTGCCATCAGGCGGCTCAAAGCTGTTACCCTTTCAGCCGCCTTCTGGGCCGTCTTCTGTATGTGAGGCCAGAAGGTCATCTTCGTATCTATGGTCACACCCAGATACTTGACTTCCCCCGTGGCCTCGATGTCCTCTGTCCCGACTTTCATCGGCAGTCGCGTCTGTATGCGTTTCCTCGTGAGGAACACGAGTTCCGTCTTTTCCGTTGCCAGTTGCAGTCCGTGATCTGTCATCCATCGTCCAACCCGTCTCATCGTCTGGTTCAGTTTCAGCTGCGCCAGTTCTGGAGTCCGCTCAACGATCACCGCCGCGACGTCGTCGGCGTACGCGATGAGTGAGACGCCAAGCGGGAGCTCCAGCCTGAGCAGGCTGTCGTACACTCCATTCCAAAAGTCTGGTCCAAGTATGGATCCTTGGGCCACCCCCGCGGTGATCTGTTTGGTCACCTGTCCTGTTGTTGTCTCGTACGTCAGTCGTCTGTTGCGCAGGTAGTCCTCCACCACCCGGATCAGGTACGGTGGAACCCCGAAGTTGCTTCTGAGCGCCTCCAGGATATCCACCCACCTGGCCGAGTTGAAGGCGTTCCTGACGTCCAGTGTCGCCATCAGCACGATGGGTCGCGCCGCGTGGCAGTGCTTGTCTGTGTCCAGGAAGGTGTCGACGACTCTCTGGATTGCTACGATTGTCGACCGACCCTTCCTGAAGCCGAACTGCTGGTCCGAAAGGCCTCCCCCTGTCTGTATCGCGTCTGTCAGTCTTGGTCTCAGTAACTGTTCGTATAGTTTCCCCGTTGTGTCCAGTAGGCTCAGCGGCCGGTACGCCGATGGAGTGCTGGGGTCGCCCTTACCCTTGGGGATAAGGACCAGCCTCGCGATCTTCCACCGGTCGCTGAAAGTCCCTGTCGTAAGGCACGCGTTGTACAGGTCGAGGAATATCTGCGGCCTCTGGTTGACCATCAGCCTGATAATCTCTCCCGGTACGCCGTCAGGCCCTGGCGCCTTACCCGGCTTCACGGCGGCGGCTGCTCTGGTGAGTTCCTCCGCCGTGAAGCCGGGAACCGCCCCTGTCTCGTCGTCGTCTGTCGCGTCCGTTCGCGTCGGGTGTGTCGGGAAAAGTCCGTCCACTATGCGTCGTGTGGTTTCCGCGTCCTTGAGTTCCGGTGGGGCCCGGGCCCCTAGTTTACCGGTTGCAATCTTGTAACCGGTACCCCAGGGGTCCTGGTCCACCTCCTCGCAGAGCGTCTTCCAGCACTTCGCCTTGCTGTCGCGTATCGCGTTCGTCAGTATCTTTCGTGCCGTGCTGTGCTTAGCCTGTAGAGCTTCCCTCTCGGGTTTGCCCTTGGCCCTTGTCACGTCTCGTCGTCTTGCGAGGCATTCTTTCCGCAGCTCGGCTATCTCGTCAGTCCACCAGTATTGTGAGTGTCTGTCTTGTCTGTAGTGTTTCTTTGGCATTGTGCTGTTGCACAGCCGTTCCGTCAGTTTGGCCGTCTCGTCTGCGAGTCTTTCCGCCCGCAGCCGGCCAGTCAGCTCCGGGGGAACGTTGGTAATCGGAGCTGGCGCTGCCGCCAGTTCCTCCGAGAACTTTTGTTCGTCCAGTTTGTTCGTGTTCCACCGCGGGGGGTGCCGAACCCGTTTCCGTGCCGTCGCCGTCTGTCCTGCCACTTCGAAGGCGATATACTGGTGGTCGCTGGCCGTGTAGTCCTCGACCACCCGCCATCGCCCCATCCGCGGCAGCAGTCCGTCTGTTATCATCGTCACGTCTGGAATGGAGTCCCCGTAACCCGGTCGTCTGTATGTCGGTGTATTTCCTGTGTTTGCTACCACCAGGTCAAGCCTTGCGGCCATCTCCAGCAGTAGCCGTCCTCGTTTGTTCGTTGTTGTCATGCCCCACTCGATCGCCCTCGCGTTGAAGTCCCCCGCGACTACGATGTCCCCGGGCAGATCCCTAATTCCGTCCTCAAGGAGCGCCACCTTTCCCTCGAACTCCGCCGCGGTGCAGTTTGGGGTCAGGTAGACACTGACATAGGTGACAGAGCCCACACTGGCCCAGACATAGTCATCCCCCACACCTCGGCCGTTCACCCGGGATCGGGCAGCGCCCCTCACCCAGATAGCTGCGGTCTCAGTGTCGTTCGTGATCCACGTCTGCGTCGGTCGTTTCCTGTACGGTTCGCACAGAATCAGTACGTTTGCGTCGTATTCGTCTGCTATCTGTGGTATTAACATGTCTGCTGTCCTACTTCGGTTCAGGTTCCCCTGGATTATTCTGTCCGTCTTCCGGCCCGCTTTCTGCACTCCTCCAGCGCAGCCCGGAACACCGAGCACCTCCCGGATCCCGTGAGGTGCGCCGAGTTCGCGTGCCCCGCCTCGTTGCACAGCGGGCAAGCCGGTTTGTTGGTGCAGTCCGTGGCGTAATGTCCCGTTTCGCCGCATCTCCTGCAGCTTTTTGTCCGGTCGGTCCCTGTGCAGTTTGCCTTCGTGTGCCCGTAGCCCAGGCATTTGTGGCATTTCGTCACCGTCAGTCGTTTGCGGACGCGGCATCGGACCCATCCAATCCCGATCCGCCCCTGGCCGAGCAGCTTCTCGGCTTCGTGCGGTTCGAGGTCGCACACGGCCATGTACTGCTCGGCCTGGTTCGGACCGAAGATGTGGACCCCGAACTCCCCGTCCCGTCCTGTCACCTGTCTCAACGCCTGTGTGACGTCGTCCACCGTCGCGACGCAGTCCAGGTCCATGATCTCCACCTGCACCCGGGAGGTCATGGCTTTTACGCTGCCGGCATCGCCGACAGCAACCTGGAGCTCGCGACGGAACGCGTCTCGTTCGTCCGTATTGGACTGCATCTTTATGAGACACAGTCCGTCCTTCGTCTTTCTCACTGTCGTTACCTGTACGTGGCTCTTCGTCGGGTCCACTGTCATGCGTATCTTCCGTACGATGTCGGAGTACGTGTTGTCTTTCCCAGGCTTGACCAGGACAGCCGCTCCCCGATTTTTCGGGGCCGGTTTGCGCCTCTCAGCCTGGGCGTCCGCGTTCGTATCGTCCGTCTTTTTCTTCCGTTCTGTCTGCTTTGTCTTCTTTTTTCTTGTCACCGGTTGCCAGGGGACGTCCGCCACCACTTCCGGTGCTCTCTTCTGTGAGGACTCCGGGGTGGTCCCGGTCGCCTCCCGCTTCCGTTTCGTCCGTGGTGTCTTCTGTTTCTTCGTCTCTGTTTTCGTCTCTGTCTCCGTCTCCGTTGTTTCGTCGTCGATTGTCCGTTTTTTCGGGGAAGCCGAGCCGCAACTGTTCAGTGCGGCATCGGCGGCCTCGAGGATCGTCTTAATTCCGGTCTTGACGGTCATGTTCATGTTCTTCTGAACTGCCGCCGCCTCGGCCATTTTTGTCGCTGTCATGTGAATGAGCTGTAGTAGCTCTGTCAACGTCCGTTCGTCGGTTTCCATCCGTCCGGTCGGTTTCCCCGACGCTGCCTCGCTGTCGAGCGCGGAAGAGCCGCCTGCCGCGCTTCCAGCACTCGACTCGCTGTCCGTCCTTTCTCGTCTTTGCAGTCGGCGTATCGTCCGGTCTGCTATCTGCGTCCTCTGTCTCGTTTGTCCGTCCGTCCTCTCTTCCTCCTGTCGTGGTGGGGTTGGGATCCCCGTGGTCACCGATGCGTTTGACCGTTTTTCTTGTAGTGTACCTTTCATGTTGTCCTTTCCTCCCTTCTCCTTTGTATGTGTAAACTATGTTTTTTCGGGGGTGAGCAGCCAGGTCCTTTCCGGCACCGTGGCTCCTCCGCGAGGGTCCAATCCGCTGGCGCCAGTGGCCTCACCGAGGCCCCCCCAATGCTGCCGCAGGGTCCCGTCCGGGCGCCACCCGGCACTACGACAGCACGGAGATTATGCGCTGGTTGATGGAGCAGCCAGTTCCCCCCGGCTGTCCCGCATGGAAACATCCATATTCGAAATATACGTCGACGGAAGGTTTCACATGCCGCATACACGCTGCATACATTTTTATATGCAACGCATATGTTGCATATACAACCCCTTGGTGACATACATCCCACACATAAATACTTCCACGCGGGTGGGGGCCCGGGCACCTGAACTATCCAGCGGCCCAGGAGCATCACGCCTGGTTTAACTCGGGGTACCCTCTCGCGCTTCGCTTCATGTCCTCCCCACGTCGGAGGTGTCGGATTCTTCCCGGCGTCACCACCCTGTGTTCAGTGTGCGTGTGACTGAGTGTCCGTTTCTGTGGCAGATACCGGTACATTCACTCTGGGAGAGCCCGTTTATAGGGATCCCGTTCATTCGCTTTTCGGGGGAGCCCGTTTATAGGACGTCCCGAGCATTCGCTTTCTCGGTAGCCCGTTTATAGGGATCCCGATCATTCGCATCACCGATATGTCACTCGGACGTGTTTGGGTAGGTGTTTGCGTTGTCTGTGTGTGTGTAGCCCGGTTTTGGTCCACCCCGAACGAATCGGTACCATCCATATCTGGAAGGCGTCCCCCTATCCGCCGCCTGGGGAGGCGCCCGATGCGGGACCGGTAACCCGACACGGGAACCGAATCTACCTTAACAGCATTAAAAAGTGATTTATCAATATATTGCATTTTGAAACATAACACGAATTTTTGTATGACTTCTCAACGGTTGAAATAATTCACGTTAAAATTCGGTTGGTTCATTCTGTCAGATAAGGCTAGTGTTTGACTAAAACTCCAACTGTCGCTAGTTATTTAGTTACAAAGGCCGCCACTGGTGTCGCCAATGCTGCATAATACGTATTCCGAGGTGTTTCCATCAATTAGCTGCTTTTTTCGATTTTGCATGGAAATGTTACTCTAACCTAATTCCGCAATGGAACTAAGGCCGGATCTGCGTCAAAACATTTATTTGCTTGGTGATTTTACAACAAAACATCTGAAAGTGGTTAACGATGTCGCGGAACGAGGCGTTCGTCTGTTCACCAACTACAACGAAATTCTAACACGGAACGAACAGCAGAAGCAATTCATTCTACAAATCGTCAGTGAATATCGCAAGAATCACCCAGACGCAAAAAAAGAGACCCTCCTTAATAATATGGAGTGAATTGTAATTATCGAAGTAGCATTTTTTTAAAATAAAAATATTGAAAAACGTAACAAAAAATGTCATCTTTTCTACTATTTTGTATATTTGGACCTAAGGTTTTTTTACAGAGCTCGGTTATGAAAAGTAGACCACATTTAACACTTTTTTTTACTGCAAAATCCATATATCTTTTTGGACTGACATTGTCAACCCTCCCCCCCTCCCAAGTTTGAGGATAGGGGGTGGGTGATTTTTCCGCTTATAGTAAAATGTTTATAGCGTAATTTGTGTAAATTTCAGATTTTTCGATCGACGTATAGTCCCGCAAGAAAATATTGACTGCGAAGACCGAAAAGTCCCATGTATTTTGAATGGAAAACTTCAATCCCCGTGGGGGAGGGTTAAGAGTGGTAGAAAAAATCTGAAAAAAATTGAGGATTTCTTTTTTTTTATTTCGAACCGATCTGGGGGGCGGCAAGATCAACATTTAAAAATACCCCTTTTAAGGACCACCCTAATGTATATATTTCGATGTCCAGGTTCGTATCTCCATAGTTTTCGATGTCCAGATTGATTTTCCCATACTTTTCGATGTCCAAGTTGGTTTCCCCATAGTTTTCGATGTCCAGGTTGGTTTCCCCGTAGTTTTCGATGTCCAGGTTGGTATCGCCATAGTTTTCGATGTCCAAGTTGATGTCCCCATAGTTTTCGATGTCCAGGTTGATTTCCCCATAGTTTTCGATGTCCAGGTTGATTTCCCCATGGTTTTCGATGTCCAGGTTGATTTCTCCATGGTTTTCGATGTCCAGGTTGGTTTCCCTATAGTTTTCGATGTCCAGTTTGGTTTCTCCATAGTTTTCGATGTCCAGGTTGATTTCCCCATGGTTTTCGATAACCAGGTTGATTTCCCCATGGTTTTCGGTGTCCAGGTTAGTTTCCCCATAGTTTTCGATGTCCAGGTTGATTTCCCCATGGTTATCGATGTCCAGGTTCGTTTCCCCATAGTTTTCGATGTCCAGTTTGGTTTCCCCATAGATTTCGATGTCCAGATTGATTTCCCCATGGTTTTCGATGTCCATTTTGATTTTCCCATAGTTTTCGATGTCCAGGTTGGTTTCCCCATAGTTTTCGATGCCCAGGTTGATTTCCCCATAGTTTACGATGTCCAGGTTGATTTCCCCATGGTTTTCGATGTCCAGGTTGATTTCCCCATGGTTTTCGATGTCCAGATTGATTTCCCCATGGTTTTCGATGTCCAGGTTGCTTTCCCCATAGTTTTCGATGCCCAGGTTGATTTCCCCATAGTTTTCGATGTCCAGGTTGATTTCCCCATAGTTTTCGATGTCCAGGTTGATTTCCTCATGGTTTTCGATGTTCAGGTTGATTTCCCCATAGTTTTCGATGTCTAGGTTTGTTTCCCCGCCATGCCATGGGGAAAACCATGGGGAAATCAACCTGGACATCGAAAACTATGTGGAAACCAACCTGGACATCGAAAACTATGGGGAAACCAACCTGGACATCGAAAGCCATGGGGAAATCAACCTGGACATCGAAAACCATGGGGAAATCAACCTGGACATCGAAAAGTATGGGAAAATGTACCTGGACATCGAAAACTATGGAGATACCAACCTGGACATCGAAAACTATGGGGAAGCCAACCTGGACATCGAAAACGATGGGGAAATCAAAATAAACATCGAAAACCATGGGGAAATCAACCTGGACATCGAAAACCATGGGGAAATCAACCTGGACATCGAAAACTATGGGGAAATCAACCTGGACATCGAAAACTATGGGGAAATCAACCTGGACATCGAAAACTATGGGGAAATCAACCGGGACATCGAAAACCATGGGGAAATCAACCTGGACATCGAAAACTATGGAGATACCAACCTGGACATCGAAAACTATGGGGAAGCCAACCTGGACATCGAAAACGATGGGGAGATCAAAATAGACATCGAAAAGTATGGGAAAATTAACCTGGACATCGAAAACTATGGGGAAACAAACCTAGACATCGAAAACTATGGGGAAACCAACCTGGACATCGAAAACCATGGGGAAATCAACCTGGACATCGAAAACCATGGGGGAAATCAACCTGGACATTGAAAACCATGGGGAAATCAACCTGGACATCGAAAACTATGGGGAAATCAACCTGGACATCGAAATCTATGGGGAAATCAACCTGGACATCGAAAACCATGGAGAAATCAACCTGGACATCGAAAACCATGGGGAAATCAACCTGGACATCGAAAACCATGGGGAAATCAACCTGGACATCGAAAACCATGGGGATATCAACCTGGACATCGAAAACCATGGGGAAATCAACCTGGACATCGAAAACCATGGGGAAATCAACCTGGACATCGTAAACTATGGGGAAATCAACCTGGGCATCGAAAACTATGGGGAAACCAACCTGGACATCGAAAAGTATGGGAAAATCAACCTGGACATCAAAAACCATGGGGAAACCAACCTGGACATCGAAAACTTTGGGGAACTCAACCTGGACATCGAAAACTTTGGGGAACTCAACCTGGACATCGAAAACGATGGGGAAATCAAAATAGACATCGAAAAGTATGGGAAAATTAACCTGGACATCGAAAACTATGGGGAAACAAACCTAAACATCGAAAACTATGGGGAAATCAACCTGAACATCGAAAACCATGAGGAAATCCACCTGGACATCGAAAACTATGGGGAAACCAACCTGGACATCGAAAACCATGGGGAAATCACCCTGGACATCGAAAACCATGGGGAAATCAACCTGGACATTGAAAACCATGGGGAAATCAACCTGGACATCGAAAACTATGGGGAAATCAACCTGGACATCGAAAACTATGGGGAAATCAACCTGGGCATCGAAAACTATGGGGAAAGCAACCTGGACATCGAAAACCATGGGGAAATCAACCTGGACATCGTAAACCATGGGGAAATCAACCTGGACATCGAAAACCATGGGGAAATCAACCTGGACATCGTAAACTATGGGGAAATCAACCTGGGCATCGAAAACTATGGGGAAACCAACCTGGACATCGAAAACCATGGGGAAATCAACCTGGACATCGAAAACTATGGGGATACCAACCTGGACATCGAAAACTATGGGGAAACCAACCTGGACATCGAAAAGTATGGGAAAATCTACCTGGACATCGAAAACTATGGAGATACCAACCTGGACATCGAAAAGTATGGGAAAATCTACCTGGACATCGAAAACTATGGAGATACCAACCTGGACATCGAAAACTATGGGGAAGCCAACCTGGACATCGAAATATATACATATTTAAAAAGTAATAGGTGATGAATACCTGCTCCATTAAAAAAAAATGTGTGCTGGATCTCTGCTCCATTATCCATTAAAAAAGTAATGGCAGCTGTATCACTGATCCATTAAAAATAAAAAAAATAATGAATGCTGGATTTCTGTTCCATTAAACATTTAAAAAGTAATGGGTGCTGGACCTCTGTTCCATTAAACATTAAAAAAAAGTAATGGGCACCGCCTCGCTGCTCCATTAAACATTAAAAAAAATGGATGCTGGATCTCTGTTCCATTAAACATTAGAAAAGTAATGGGAGCTGCATCGTTGCTCCATTAAACATTAAAAAAAAAATGGGTGCTGGATCTATGTTCCATTAAACATTAAAAAAGTAATGGTTGCTGGATCTCTGTTCCATTAAAAATTAAAACAATAATGGGTGATGGATCTCTGTTCCATTAAACATTTAAAAAATAATGGGTGATGGATCTCTGTTCCATTACTCATTAAAAAAGTAATGTGTAGTGGATTCGAATTCCATTATCCATTTTTTTAAATTAAATAATGCATTATTTTCACATTAAAAATTTCGCAACGCTGGACGCAACACATCTTTTTCTCTCAAAAGTTTTTCCCCCTTCATGTTAGCGGCACCGAGTCAACGATCATACTACTTCTCCCTGCCAAATGATGGATTATTTATCTCACTTGTTTATGTCGAGAAATGAATTCACTTCACTATCCTTGTCAATCGTAATAAATCCATATTTCGACGAATTCCAACAGTCTGAACACATTTGCTTAAACTGCACGTAAGACATATCCGTATAAACATAATCATTGTAAACATGTTTAAGATTCATATCATCCTGCTTAAATAGCACTATAAAATTTGCATTATCACGTACGAGATGTTTGGGAATACGAGCATACGTCTGGCAGAGATAAAAACAATCGACAATTTCATGTCTCCCCATGGAAAAGTAGGCTCTGATATTATCCTGTTTTTCACATGCCATATCATTAAATATAAATATTGAGTTTGGACGTGCATCGCAAGGTGTCACCACTTGTTCATGCTCGTTGAAGGGGAAATATTCAATTCCATTTATAGGTTTGAGTAATCGCTCGAGCAATGTATATTTTGGTTGCGCGAGAGATTTTGAATAAACATAGACATTCTCAAACCTCAAACCATTCGAATGTGTTATTAGAGTGAGCAGAGCATTGGTTTTACCACAATTCGACGGTCCACAAAATACTGCACGAATACTATCTGGCAAGAAATGTCCATGACGTTTTTGCTTTTTCTCCCCTCGCGTAAATTTATCGAATTTTATTACGGGCAGACCGCCTTGACGGATCGCCCCTTTCTCGGAGCCCATCTTATGCACGACTAATGGGATAAACACTATAAAATGGAGTTTTATACATATCATTCGGCAGTTGGGCATTCGCCTTCCAGCGGGTACGATCATGCATCGCAGTAGTAGCTGTGTGAAGAAAAAGTGTGGTAAAGGTTTGGTTAACACTCTGATTAATAAACTCCCCGTTGAGTTGCATCTACCGTTATATCAGTACTGTGGACCAGGTACAAAAATGGCTAAACGTCTCGCACGTGGCGATCGAGGTATCAATCCACTGGATGCCGCTTGCAAGCAACACGATATTGCATATTCGAAAAATCGTAAAAATCGTGAAGCTAGAAGTGCGGCGGATAGAGTTCTAGCTGAAGAAGCTTGGAAACGCGTCTCGGCTAAAGACGCTAGCATTGGAGAGAAAGCGAGTGCTTGGGCTGTGACAAACATGATGAAAGCTAAAAGAAAATTCGGTATGGGGTTGAAGCAGAAGAAGAAGAAGGCGAAGCATAACAATGGCAACAGTGTTAGCTGGAAAAAAGTTATCGGTTCTGCTAAGAAAACGATGACTCATAGCACTAATCCTCGAGTAGCTATTACGTCAGCACTAAAGGGGGCTCGAGCAGCTGTCAAGAGTGGTGGGGGTAAACGTAAATTGCGCACCCCTCGAATTCTTGCAGTACCACGTAAAATTGGTGGTTTCCTGCCATTCCTGGTATCAATTTTCGCCGGTCTTAGCGCTGCTGGTGCATTGTCCGGTGGTGCGGCAAGTATAGCCAAAGCTGTAAATGCCGCTGAAGCTGCTAAACGAGAGTTGGAGGAAAGTAAGCGGCATAATAAAACGATGGAGGCCATTAGCTTGGGGAAAGGTTTGCATCTGAAACCATACAAGCAGGGGCTGGGTCTTCATATCGCGACAAAAAACGTGAAATAACGCTACCACGCCAACCTCTAACCAATGCCGATCTGCTGAAATATGCAAAAATCATGAAAATACACCATTTCCGGGGAGTTTTTATGCGAGATAAATTGCCAAAAAGTGGACCGTTGAGATGTGAATCGACTATTGTTAATTTGGATGACAATGCGGGGTCTGGAACACACTGGGTTGCATATAAAAAGAGTGGAAAGAGAGTCGTTTACTTTGACAGTTTTGGTGATCTTCAACCGCCATCCGAACTTTTAAGATATTTTGGTGTTGGTAGCGTGAATTATAATTATAAGAGTTATCAAGAGTACAATACAATTGAATGCGGTCATTTGTGTCTAAAGTTTCTCTGTCGACAGTTAAACCGCAAAGATAAATATTTACTATATAAAAGTAAATCATGATTATTTATAGTCAGTTGTTAATTTACCGTCGTCATGGACGATAGCTTTACATTGACTATATCCGGAACACCCTCCGTGCTTGAAGCGCAATACTTTCCCCCTATTGAGCTTTCACCCGGCAAAAATTATACTCTCGGACTCGTGGAATTACTAACCTTTAATTCTATTCCGAATATAGATGATGGTAATAATAAATTTTACGTGGGTAATGAAACAATAATTATACCAACTGGCAGCTATGAAATTGAGGATATTCAGACGTGCTTGCAAACAGAGTTGGCGAAAAAGAATATTATCATCAATATTAAACCGAATAATAATACTTTGCGTAGTCAAATAGAGTGTAATCGCGATATCAATTTCATGCCTCAAGATTCCATTGGCCGTCTGTTGGGATTCACTCCACGTCGCTTGGAAGCTAATAAAACGCATGAATCTGATGTCCCTGTAGCCATTCTCATAGTGAATGCCGTACGAGTCGAGTGTAACATAACCGTAGGAGCATATATGAACGGACGTAAAGTCCACACGATTCACGAATTTTTCCCATTCGTACCACCTGGATATAAAATCATTGAAGTTCCATCACATGAAATTTATCTACCAAT
This sequence comes from Pimpla rufipes, assembly GCA_963932165.1. Classification (NCBI taxonomy): domain Eukaryota; kingdom Metazoa; phylum Arthropoda; class Insecta; order Hymenoptera; family Ichneumonidae; genus Pimpla; species Pimpla rufipes. Next base: position 2,337,610 of record OZ010635.1, read on the forward strand.
CACGAGCAGAACAATAGACAATATACAACTTCGAATAGTTGATCAAGACGGGGATTTAGTAAATTTTCGTGGTGAAGTTATAGCTATTCGGCTGCACATAAAATCATAATGGGTATAGTTTTCAATCAAACTCGCAATAATAATAATAATAATAATAATAATAATAACTAGGGGGCTGCCTACCTAACTGAACCCTACCGAACTTAACCCTACCTAACTTAACCCTACCGAACTTAACCCTACCTAACTTAACCCTACCTAACTTAACCCTACCTAACTTAACCCTACCTATCTTAACCCTACCTAACTTAACCATACCTAACTTAACCCTACCTAACTTAACTCTACCTAACTTAACCTTACCTAACTTAACCCTACCTAACTTAACCCTACCTAACTTAACCCTACCTAACTTAACCCTACCTAACTTAACCCTACCGAACCATGGTTGCCATGGTAACGGTTGCCATGGTAAACTTTTAGAAAAAATCCGGGCTGGGAGTGGGTCTTAGGGGGGACTTAGAAAAAATCCGGGGGGGGGGGCGTGTCCTACACAGCGGCGGCGGCGGCGGCGGCGGCCATATCTTTTTATAATATAGAGGGAATCATAATAAGACATCATCATGGACAAGAGTAGCCAGTCGTCGACCAACGCTCAAAGTGCTAATACGTCAGAACGTGTTATTCTTGAAGAATTTGGGTCTCCGAATTCGTGGAAAAAACGCATAAATCATTTTTTCTTCTGTGCTCTCTGCATTTGTTGTACAAAATGGAGGGTGAAATAGTAAATATTCAAAATCCTATTATCTTTGATGAATCAATAATACACTGTGAGATCCATGCTCACCAACCGTATGCATCGGCATCTTTTAATAACAGTAATGAGATACGTATTTCCGTGCAACATCAAGATTTGTGCATTCTACCTAGTAAAAGATCTATACATATATGTGGAAAATTATCTAAAGGTGATGGCACACGGCTTCTCAGCACATCTCTTGTCAATAATGCCATATGTCATTTATTTGTCGAAATTCGATATGAGTTAAATGCCATAGAAATTGATCGAAATAAAAATGTTGGGCTTACAAGTCTAATAACGGGATATTCATCTCTGAGCCCGGGTAAGAATTCCATGCTCGAAAACGCAGGTTGGCTTGACGTTGAAGAAACAAATCAAATTGTAAATGCAGCAGGCTACTTTGATCTATGTATACAGCTGAGTATGTTGCCAGGTTTCGGCAAAGATTATCGAAAAATTGTCGTGAATGCGAAGCATGAGTTTATTTTATCGAGATCAAAGACTGATGATAATGCTGTTCTGCAGACAGCTGCGGAAGAATTCAAGCTAGTATTGCAAACAAATTGAATGGCTTGTACCATATATGACAATCTCCGATCAACGTAAAATACAACTTTTAAAGTTTATCGCAAAAGATTCGCCGATTTCCATGAGTTTCCGAACGTGGGAATTGTATCTGCTGCTCCCCGCCACCTCTAAGCACGTGTGGACAGTAAAGACTTCAACTCAGTTGGAAAAAACGCGATATGTCGTTCAGGCCTTTCAAACAGATCGAAAAAATAAGAAAGCAAAAAATACGAGTCAATTTGATCATTGCAAAGTCACTGGCGTTAAACTATATTTAAATTCGCAATGTTATCCTTGTGGAAATTTAAACCTCAATATAGATCAAAACCAGTATGCTTTGTTCTATGAGATGTACGCAAACTTCCAAACTACGTATTATAATCGTGAGGCGGAACCGAGGTTGGACAAATCTTCGTTTCGAAAATATGCTCCTCTCGTCGTCATTGACTGTTCAAAGCAAAATGATTCTCTCAAGTCTGGACCCGTGGATGTTGATCTCGAATTTGAATTAAAAAATAATATTCCAGATCAAACGTCTGCATATTGTTTAATTCTACATGATCGTATAGTTGAGTATAATCCAATCAGTGGTGGGGTGAAGAAATTGGTATAAAATCTCAGACAATGAGCTTGTTTCCACCAGTCACCGTCGTACCATGGACTTTATCGTCGATCTTCAAGGGTTCAAAAGACCTGTCAATGAATTTGTGCTCAAGGAAATATCATTTGTGGAGCTCAACGGTGACGTACATTCCGAACCATTGATGTTATTTTTCGAACCGCCAGTACCCTGGAAGACTATACCAGCGCAGTATAAAGTGACGCGAGCGCGAATTTTACGCGGCGCGTCTCCGAGCGTTGGATTTGCGGGAGTTCTGATAATGTCGCGCGGCGGCTCTTTCGATGGCCGCGGCGTATTCCGCGGGCGAGAGACGTGGAGCGGAGCGAGCGATGGCACACGCTCGAGCGATGACTCGCGTAACGCGTCTCCGTCTAGCTCGGACTGCGGGCTCGATTATTCGTAACCGATGGACGAGCGGCGGTGGGTACGAATAGAACGGGAGCGGTAGTATGGCGGGCCTCCGGCGTTCTGGACTTCGCGGACTTTGCATTTTCCCTGGGCTCCGGATGAGTCGCTATTCTCGGCGAGGCGGGGGGCGGATGGGCCACGGCGCGGTTGGGACCCGCGTAACCGCGCGCGCGATGATCAGGTCGACCGCGGGAGTAGCGGGGCGCGTTGCCTTTGGCTGCACGAGCAGCTGCGGGGCCTCGTACTGGTTACTCCGGAATGCGTAGAGCAGCAGTTCGAATTTCCGACGACGTTCAGCGTCGCGGGTTATCTGAGCGGTTGGATCCGCGTCCGCGGATTTGGCGATCGACGCGAGGAACGGCGCGGCGCGACACGCGTCGTGAAACGCGGCCCACACTTTCGGGGTCTCCCGGGGGGCGAGAGAGGCGATGGGGGGGGGGCGCTTAGTAACGCATGAAGCGGGAGGGGGGAGTGAACGGAATGCTGCTCCGAATGACGCGGCGGCGGGCGAATCCGACGAGCTGGGTCTGGCAACTCCTAAACGATCCTCGAGCGGGGTCTCGGTCGACGGAGGCGAAGCCCCGGTAGCCGCGGCGGCTCGCTGTGCCTTTCGTCGGAGGTAGGCGGCGTTTACTTTCTTCGGCATACGGCAGTCCCGATGTCCTGGCTGTTGGAACGGTGGCGAAGCAAGCAGCAGAAACGAGCAGAGCGGGAAGCGTGCACGTGCGGGGAAGAATGGGGAAAAAGCGGGGAATAATAAGCATTAGCGCGCGAAAGTAGCGAGCAAAAGAGAACAAGCGCATTCGATTTATTACTTTCCGAATTTACAACCGCGGTTACAAGTTTCCCGGGTCGTGAGGAGAGTTCCTCGCCGTTCCTTTCGGTACGGTCTACTGACCTGAGGACCGCGACGCCCAGCCTTATAGCTCGTCGCCGCGTTACGCGGCCACGGCGATTGGCCGGCGTTCCCGGAGTGGGGGGCGACGACGAGTGGTACTTGGTGGGGCACCGGGGATCTCAGGTACCGCGCGTCGGCGATCACGGAGCAAGCGCTGATTGGTTCGGGAGATCGTGGCAGGGGGGTTGATGCGACCGATTTTTCGGCGTATAACAAAGCCATGAATTCCTGGTTGGAATGCAATTTTCATGGAATGCGGTGGAGTTTTGGAGATATACCATACGAAGCTGCCACAACAATAATTCAAGCAGTCTTGAAGAGCGCTCGCATTATTTACGTGAAGGGATCGGAAAAGACCATTTGGTTAAGAAGATTCATGGATTCATCATCAGCAAATATTATCGATATGGAATCACTCGACTGTCCATCTTTGCAAAAATTACCGAAAATATCAGCGAATAGTGAATGTCCGTATCATTCATGCGACACAAAATATAATTGTTCCAACGCAAATGTGAAATCTCTGAGGATTTGGATAGAGGAAGAATATCCATAAAAATATGTGGAATGGATTTTTTTGAAATAAATACAATATTTTAGTGGATGTAATGATTGCTAAGCGACAGCGCTCCTGTTTTGTTGTTTGGTGTCGCTTGATGCTCACTCGAAAAATAAACGTTGAACTGTCAACATGTGTCGTGTTTCTCTGATCTATTTTATATAATAGAAGTATTATTTCTTATCAATTCACGGGTATTAGTTCCAATAGGTTATGGGCCCAGAATAACGTAAAGAAATAAAGTGAATCGTAATATTTTGACGGGAGACGGGAAATGAATCATTGAAATACGTATCGGAACAAATTATCGCCTAAAGAAGATAATAATGGCTTCCTCGAGCTCGGTGAGGATTGAGCTCTTGAACAAGGATATCTACGATACGTGGAAGATTCAAATGGAAGCTCTCCTGGTGAAAAATGACGCTTGGTCGTTCGTTGTCGGGGAAAAACGGAAACCCACTCTTGTCGAAGGCAACGACGCGTCTGCATTAGCTGTTGCCGAATGGGAATCTGTGGACCGGAAAGCAAAATCTGATGTGATTTTGGCGATCAGTCCGGTAGAATTGAAGCAAATAAAAAATTGCACAACGTCTAACGAGGTATGGTTAAAACTGCGAACTATCTATCAATCTCGAGGACCCGCTAGAAAGGCTACGCTGCTAAAGAAATTGACGTTGCATCGCATGGAGGACAATGAAGATATCCGCGATCATCTCCAGAAATTTTTCGATACGATCGATAAGTTGAGTGAAATGGAGGTTGAAGTCAATCCGGATCTGCTAACAATTATGTTGTTATACAGTCTTCCCACGAGTTTTGAAAATTTTCGTTTTGCAATAGAGTCGAGAGATGAATTGCTAACTCCGGAAGCTCTAAGAGTAAAAATCGTAGAAGAGGCAGAAGCACGGAAAAACGAAACGCGTGCAACCTCGTCGGAATCGGTGATAGCGAAGAAAAATCTCAACAAACGGCGAAAAAATACTCCAAAAGGCGGCAATACGGACACAAAATCGAAGGAGCCTTTCAAGTATAAGTGTCATCGCTGCGGAGAGAAAGGACATAAGGCTGCGGATTGTAATAAAGCGAATGCAGCGGAAAGCGTGAGTTTTTACGCGACGGGAGAAAATCCTCAGCAAGCCTTTGGAGCGAAATCGCGAATTGTCAACGAAGATTGGTGTCTTGACAGCGGTTGTACGTCCCATCTTTGTAAGAACGAAGATAATTTCGTTACGATCGCCGAAACGAGAAATAAAAAATTAAATCTCGCCGGCAGTGCTTCCACAGAAATAAAATCTCAAGGAACGGTATCAATTGCAAGCGAATTTAATGGAAAATTCAAGAACATCGATCTACACGATACTCTCTACGTGTCAGATCTTCGTACTAACCTACTATCTGTCGGGAGAATTACTGACCGAGGATACGACGTTGTTTTCAAGAAAGATCACGCTTCAATTATCGACGCGAACGGAAGCACAATATTGCAAGCGGGCAGGGTCGATGGCTTATACTTCGTCAAAGAAAAGGAAGGCGTTAATAACCCATCGACAGAATCTACTTTCAGTGCAATAGACGATTGGCATCGAAGAATGGGGCACCTGAATGTAGGTGATCTCTCGGAAGGCGATAAAAACGGAGCTGTTCTCGGAATGAAGTTGGACGAAGCAAAAGGTAATTCGAAGTGCGATATTTGCTTACGCGGAAAAATGACGAAATCTCCGTTCCCAAACTCAACGGAAAGATGCTCTCAGCTCTTAGAAATCGTGCATTCTGACGTTTGCGGACCGATGAAAGTTGAGTCAAATGGGAAAGCTCGATACTTTGTGACTTTCATAGATGATTGCTCAAGGTGGTGTAAAGTTCGAATGATCCGAAAAAAGGACGAAGTTTTCAAGGCTTTCAAGGAATTCAAGGCTCGCGTGGAGACTCAGACAGAGAGAAAAATCAAATTCCTACAAACCGATAATGGTGGCGAATACATGAGCAAAGAATTCGAAGTGTTATTGAAGGAGAGCGGAATTCAAAGACGACTTACTGTAACTCACACTCCGGAACCGAATGGAGTTGCTGAACGAAAAAATCGAACTTTGATGAAGATGACGCGATGCTTGTTACTCCAATCTTCTCTACCTTCGTCTTTCTGGGGCGAAGCTCTTAACACGGCGAGTTACATCACGAATAGATGTCCTTCGAGATCGCTAAATGGAAAAACTCCGTTTGAAAAATGGACGGGAAAAGCACCTAATGTGAGTCACTTCAGAGAGTTCAGATGTGAAGTATTCACGTTGATTCGAGGAACCCGAAAGGGAAAGTTGGAATCTCGATCAAAGAGTGGGATTTTCGTCGGATATTCGGAAACGTCGAAGGCTTACAGGGTGTGGATCCCGGAAGAACGAAAGATTGACATTACGCGAGATTTTAAATTCAAAGAAGACTCGGAAATTTCTTCAAGAAATATTAACAAAGAGCTGTCTTCCGAAAATAACGGGGAAATCTCGAACGAGGCGGAATCTCCATTCCAGGAGTTTATATTTCCGTTAAAACAAAGCGAAGAAGGTCAGACGAGACATGATCTGATAAATGAAAACTACGATCAAAACGCAGGAAACGACGAGATCTCCGAAGTGGAGGAAGAAAATGATGACGTCGAAATTCACGATCGCGATGACAACGATGTAGACGACACACACGAAGAGTTCAAAAGAGGTCCTGGACGACCCAGAAACCCAGACAAAGGATTCTCTCAAAGTCCCGGAATTGATTTTAACGAGACTTTTTCACCTGTCGCACGTCTCAGTTCAATCCGAACTTTATCGGCTTTGGCTGTTGAATACGACATGCAAATTCAACAATTTGACGTAATAACGGCGTACTTAAATGGAACATTAGATGAAAACATTTACATGGAAGTTCCCGAATATTCGGAACAGACTGTGGAAGAGATTGTACGTACCGAAAAAGAATCGAGCGAGATTGTAAGAAAAACACGAGTTATGCAGCGTGACCTGGAAGGAGGAAATAAAGTATGTCTTCTGAAAAAGGCACTTTACGGTCTACGCCAAGCTGGTCGTCAATGGCGTATACGTTTATGCGAAGAACTCAAGAAATTCGGATTAATTCAATCAAAAGAAGATCCTTGCGTTTTTTACGAGAAACGAGATGGCAATATACTTCTGATGACCGTATATGTCAACGATATACTGATTGCATCCAAGAACCCAAACATGATTAAGGAAGTGACGGATCACTTATCAAAAAGTTTCGAAATGAAATACATTGGGGACGTAAAATACTGTCTAGGCATCGAGTTTGCACGGGATGAAAATGTGCTGACAATGCATCAGCGAGGATACATTAACGACATACTCGAGCGTTACGGTATGGACGAATCTCGATCTTCAGCGACCCCATTAGATCTCGGAACGAAGCTGCAGAAAGCTGAAGAATCGTCGATTTCTGAGAAGAGTAAACGTCCTTACAGAGAATTGATCGGTTCCTTAATGTACCTCGCAGTCTGCACTAGACTCGGCATAGCTTATACTGTGAGCTACTTGAGTCAATTCAATTCATGTTATGACGAGACTCATTGGTATGCTGCGAAAAGAGTATTAAGGTATCTACGAGGAACGTCTAATTTCGGACTGACATTCCGGAAAACTGGAAGATCTCTAATGGGATTCGTTGATGCGGATTGGGCGAATTGCGTAATCGACAGAAGATCTTACACCGGATTTGCATTTATTCTCGGGGGATGTCCGATCACCTGGGAGTCACGAAAACAACCAACCGTTGCTCTCTCGTCGACAGAAGCAGAATACATGGCTCTCGCCGAGGCTGCAAAGGATGCTGTCTACCTTCAGAGATTATTACGAGAGCTTGGATTCGATAAGCTGACAAAAGTGAAGCTGTCCAGTGACAATTGTGGTGCTCAAAAATTGGCGAAAAATCCAGTTTTTCATAATCGCACCAAACATATTGATACGCGTCACCATTTCGTCCGAGAAATAATCGAGAGCGAGGCTCTAGAAATCGAATATGTTCCAACAGACGCAATGGCTGCTGATGTACTTACTAAAAGTCTTTCGGGACCAAAACATCGCAAATGTTTAGAATTATTGGGAATGAGAGTTTAATTCTCAATTAAAGTGTGTCATCATATCGAGAGAGAGTATTGGATGTAATGATTGCTAAGCGACAGCGCTCCTGTTTTGTTGTTTGGTGTCGCTTGATGCTCACTCGAAAAAGAAACGTTGAACTGTCAACATGTGTCGTGTTTCTCTGATCTATTTTATATAATAGAAGTATTATTTCCTATCAATTCACGGGTATTACTTCCAATATATTTGATATGATAACTGTCTTTTTATTAATAAAACTATGGAAAAAGTGCTTTGTTACATATAAGTATTTTTCTTAGTAAATTCAATTGACACCATTTTTTTTCCTCGTCGTCGTCACTAATTATTCACTAGAGTCTTTTTTAAAGTCTTTGTTGTTCACTGTACACTTGTTGGGATGAATTTTTCTCATCACTGTTATATTCATCGTTGTCGTCGTTGTCATTGTCGTCGCTGTTGTCGTGTTCTTCTTCATCATCGTAGCCATCGCAGTTGAAGCGATCGTCGTCCCTGTTTCTGTTGCCTTCGCGACTCTCGTTGTGCTCGCTGCAATCGCCACGTCGTGGGAAGGAATATTCGAGGAAAGTCTTCGTTACACAGCAACAGCATGAGATATGCATAATCTTTTTATACGCCTCTTCTAAATAGCATGTTGCTTAATTTACCTCCAGAGTTTCTCATGTAGAGCTCTTTCTTTTGAGCAGCATCAGTCATATTTTCCAGCAGATCCGGATCACTATCAAGCACTTTTGAAAATCTCGGTGGTAAAAATACGGCGAATTCATCGTTGATCTCCACGACAATTCTCTTACCGAATCGTGTCTGAACCAGTTTCAGCTTGGAAATTTGATATTCTGAGCCGTTCGAGAGATCGGCGAGCTTCTTCATCGGCAGAAATTCCTGGACGGTGCCCACCTTGTTGATATTTGACAGATCCATAATGGTGTATCGTGGTGTTTCTCAATTTCTTCGTAATAATGAGAAGATCAGATCTCACGCGAATGAGATTTTTTAAGTCTTCAATGTTTTCCAAAAGTATGTCCAAACGTTTTCTTAGCTCATAACGTTTGCTCTGCATGACAATCTCGACTGATGCTTTTTAAGCTTGAAACAACAGATTATATGCGTTTGGTCTATTATCCCCTCCATTTGTTGGCGGTCCTACTCACCCTTCACACGCACAAAAGATTCTTTGAATCAAAAAGGCTCTTTGTTTTCCTTTCCATCCCTACTTCGTTCCGCCAAAATTCCCCTCATTTTCCTCCGGCACATTTCACAGTTTCGTCGAGGTGGCGTTGGGCCATCGATATGAGATTGCATATGAGGCATATTCCAATGCTCAAAGCATGGAAGGGATGATATTACTTTACTATCGGTGCGAATACGTTCGGGTAAACGATCCCACAACACATGGATATATCGTGACCAATATTTTAAAAGCATAGACTTTGGAATATTTTCGAGTTCTTTCTTTGTCAGCTCCCACGGCTCGCTAGCAGGAGGTGCCATATTCTGTCTGACGTCAACTCAAGGGCTGTACAGCGAGAACAAGACTCGCTGTTCTATTCAGTTGAAACGTGAACCTCTGTAGGACTCAAGTGTGTATACACGATACATGGCTTGAGAGCAGAACGTATCCATTTTGATGGCGAGTTGGAGAATGAGTGGAATTTTGTACTTGGCCTCCCCATGCAACCACCCACCCCCACCACGCAGCCTCCCACCCCACGATTCACCATCACAGATTCGGTCTCAAATAAAAAAAACGTTGGTAAAGATTGATAATGAGCGGTGGGGGTGGCGGGTGGTGGGTGGATGGGGGGGGGGGGGTTGGTTGGCGGGCGGATGGGTGGAGGGTGGCGGGTGGACGGGTGGGTGGTTGGCGGATGGGTGGGTGGTGGGTGGTGGATGAGGGGGGGGGGGTGGATGGATGGTGGGTGGCAGGTTAGGGGGGGGGGGTCCTCACCCACCCCCTGACGTCACCATCCGGGTTTGAGTCTGAACTAAGCGGTTCGAGTCTGAGATAAATTGTCGGTAAATGTCGGTAACAGGTTCCTTGATCCAGAAACGGCCTATTATATCTACTATTTTCGGTAAAAAGAAAATAAAGTTGTCGGGTAATTTGTTGCAAAATTATTTATTTATTTAATTTGTTAATAACATTTATCAAATATTATTTGGTCAAAATTATATCTTCAGCACTTTCTACATGCTTGATTTTTTGCAGATTTTTATCTGTGAAACTGCATTTAAAATAAAAGCATTCAGAGCCATTCGACTTGTTCGCCGCAACTTGAGCATCGGCGCGAGCACGTTGAATGGCTCCCTGGGCGATAAAACTGCGCCTAGCCGTGCGGCTAAAATTCTGAAAAAATTCATACGTATTCTGAACAACAAACAAATGATTTTCGGTAAAAAGAAAATAAAGTTGTCGGGTAATTTGTTGCGAAATTATTTATTTATTTAATTTGTTAATAACATTTATCAAATATTATTTGGTCAAAATTATATCTTCAGCACTTTCTACATGCTTGATTTTTTGCAGATTTTTATCTGTGAAACTGCATTTAAAATAAAAGCATTCAGAGCCATTCGACTTGTTCGCCGCAACTTGAGCATCGGCGCGAGCACGTTGAATGGCTCCCTGGGCGATAAAACTGCGCCTAGCCGTGCGGCTAAAATTCTGAAAAAATTCATACGTATTCTGAACAATAAACAAATGATTTTCGGTAAAAAGAAAATAAAGTTGTCGCGTAATTTGTTGCAAAATTATTTATTTATTTAATTTGTTAATAACATGTATCAATTATTATTTGGTCAACATAACATCTTCAGTACTTTCTACATGCTTGATTTTTTGCAGATTTTTATCTGTGAAAATGCATTTAAAATAAAAGCATTCGGAGCCATTCGACGTGCTCGCCGCAACTCGAGCATCGGCGCGAGCACGTTGAATGACTCTCCGGACGATGAAACTGCGCCCAGCCGTGCGGCTAAAATTCTGAAAAAATTCATATGTATTCTGAACAACAAACAAATGATTTTCGGTAAAAAGAAAATAAAGTTGTCGGGTAATTTGTTGCGAAATTATTTATTTATTTAATTTGTTAATAACATTTATCAAATATTATTTGGTCAAAATTATATCTTCAGCACTTTCTACATGCTTGATTTTTTGCAGATTTTTATCTGTGAAACTGCATTTAAAATAAAAGCATTCAGAGCCATTCGACTTGTTCGCCGCAACTTGAGCATCGGCGCGAGCACGTTGAATGGCTCCCTGGGCGATAAAACTGCGCCTAGCCGTGCGGCTAAAATTCTGAAAAAATTCATACGTATTCTGAACAATAAACAAATGATTTTCGGTAAAAAGAAAATAAAGTTGTCGCGTAATTTGTTGCAAAATTATTTATTTATTTAATTTGTTAATAACATGTATCAATTATTATTTGGTCAACATAACATCTTCAGTACTTTCTACATGCTTGATTTTTTGCAGATTTTTATCTGTGAAAATGCATTTAAAATAAAAGCATTCGGAGCCATTCGACGTGCTCGCCGCAACTCGAGCATCGGCGCGAGCACGTTGAATGACTCTCCGGACGATGAAACTGCGCCCAGCCGTGCGGCTAAAATTCTGAAAAAATTCATATGTATTCTGAACAACAAACAAATGATTATCGGTAAAAAGAAAATAAAGTTGTCGGGTAATTTGTTACAAAATTATTTATTTAATTAATTCGTTAATAACACTTATGAATTATTATTAAATCAAAATAGTATTTTCAGCACCTTCTACATGCTTGTTTTTTCAGATTTTTATCGGTGAAATTGCATTTAAAATAAAAGCATTCAGAGCCATTCGACGTGCTCGTCGCAACTCGAGCATCGGCGCGAGCACGTTGAATGGCTCCCTGGGCGATAAAACTGCGCCTAGCCCTGCGGTTGAAATTCTGAAAATATTCATACGCATTTAGAACAATAAACAAATGATTTTCGGTAAAAAGAAAATTAAGTTGTCGGGTAATTTGTTGCAAAATGATTTATTTAATTCATTTGTTAATAAGATTTATGAATTATTATTAAGTCAAAATAGTCTTTTCAGCACCTTCTACATGCTTGTTTTTTTCAGATTTTTATCTGTGAAATTTCATTTATAATAAAAGCATTCAGAGCCATTCGACGTGCTCGCCGCAACTGGAGCCTCGGCGCTAGCACGTTGAATGGCTCCCCGGACGATGAAACTGCGCCTAGCCGTGCGGCTAAAATCTGAAAAAATTCATACCCATTCAGAACAATAAACAAATGATTTTCGGTAAAAAGAAAAGTAAATTGTCGAGTAATTTGTTGCAAAATTATTTATTTATTTAATTTGTTAATAACATTTATCAATTGTTATTGGGCCAAAATAGTCTTTTCAGCACCTTCTACGTGCTTGATTTTTTGCAGATTTTTATCTGTGAAATTTAATTTACAATAAAAGCATTCAGAGCCATTCGACGTGCTCGCCGCAACTGGAGCCTCGGCGCTCGCACGTTAAATGGCTCCCCGGACGATGAAACTGCGCCTAGCCGTGCGGCTAAAAATCTGAAAAAATTCATACGCATTCAGAACAATTAACAAATGATTTTCGGTAAAAAGAAAAATAAATTGTCGAGTAATTTGTTGCAAAATTATTTATTTACTTAATTTTTAATAACATTTATCAATTGTTATTGGGCCAAAATAATCTCTTCAGCACCTTCTACGTGCTTGATTTTTTGCAGATTTTTATCTGTGAAAATGCATTTAAAATAAAAGCATTCAGAGCCATTCGACGTGCTCGCCGCAACTGGAGCCTCGGCGCTAGCACGTTAAATGGCTCCCCGGACGATGAAACTGCGCCTAGCCGTGCGGCTAAAAATTTGAAAAAATTCATACGCATTCAGAACAATTAACAAATGATTTTCGGTAAAAAGAAAAATAAATTTTCGAGTAATTTGTTGCAAAATTATTTATTTATTTAATTTGTTAATAACATTTATCAATTGTTATTGGGCCAAAATAATCTTTTCAATACCTTCTACATGCTTGTTTTTTTCAGATTTTTATCGGCGAAATTGCATTTAAAATAAAATCATTCAGAGCCATTCAATTCAGACACATCGCAAACCACGGCGATGAGCCGATTTAAAAAAAAATCCTTTTCTTTTTACCTGTCTCGTGATAAAAAAACGACTAGTATGCACTAGTACAATTTTACTACCGTAGTCAATATTGATAGTCTGTGAATATACGAATTTTCACGCCGAACGCCTCGCGCGCACCGACTGCAGCGCTCCTACCATACCGACCGCGCTGCTCAGCCCCTCGACGCTCTTGGCGAGCAGAAGTCGGCAGCGTAAACAATAATAACTATTCGACTGTCAACGACGCGAGAGGCAGTACGCTTGGCGAGTGTCTCGTGTTCGGTGATCTTCATTACTGTCACATTTATTGCAATGGATATGTCGCGTGCTCACCGCTCGTGTAATAGTCAGTGAACTTGTGTAGTTACTAAAAGAAGGATGTGTGGAAATAGTGAATGTGGTGCAAAAAACAATGGCATCATTTACGACCACTTCGTCTGGAATCCAGTACAGATTAGTGAAAGATCATGGGAAATGCGATCTCCAGAAGGCGAAATCAAAGATAGCGAATCCACCCATGCCGGACCATCCGTACGCTGTTCACGTGGTAAGTAATTTATTTTTCATATGACTAATTCATGTAAAAACACACACGCACGCACGCACTGGCAAATGCAGGCCCGCACGCGCACATACATAAACGCGAAATTCTGCATCTCGAAGGAAATCTTTCCGCGTATCGAGGAAGCATTGTTTTTACAATGTAGTGTTTACATTGTGCCGCCGCGCTAGGTCACTGTGGCGGTTAGACAGGTTGAGACTCGCCGCCGACCGACCCTGCATGCCCCCCCTGCGTGTATCTGCTTTCAATAAATAACATTTTCATCGCCCCATAACTCCTACAATTGTTATCGTATGAGGATCGCCACGACTGCATTGTTTCCGTCTTGAACGTGTCTAGAGGCGAGAATTGTTTCAATTTGGTAATCGATCTCATTTTCGAGAAATATAGGAAAATAAAGAAAAAAAAATTCAGATCGCTGTAGCTTCCTTTTCCGGAATACGTATGCATTTTTTAAGAATGTTGTGTATTGCATTGTGATTCGAAAATTTGGTTTTTTTACTTGTAAAAATGAAATTTTTCCTTTGTTTATTTTCATGATTTTGAAAAAATTGGGCGGTAATCTACACTTTTTTTGCTGATTGTCAGATGTACTATTTCACCTGTTTGCTCGAAAAAAGAATTTCCATGGCAGATTTCTTCGTTTCACGATTCTCTTATGGATGTAATTTTTACTTTCTTTATTTTGATGATTTTGAAAAAATTGCGTGGTTTTCTGTACTTTTTTGTGATTGACAGCCGTACCGTTTCACCTGTTCATCCGAAAAATTGTATGACCCTGAAATTCTCTGCATCTGCAAAAAATGTATTTCGGCAAGGCGTAGCGTCTAAACTATTGGCTTGGGAAAACAAAGACTGTGGATTTTTTTTTCCTTTTTCATTCCTCTTTCAACGGATTTTTTACAAAATTTTATTAGACTGTTTTTCATCTCGATAAATAAGTAATGCATGACAATTTAATAAAATTCGAATTAAAAAAATGGTGAAACAAAATTTCGAAAAATCCGTTGTTAGGTAATCGAAAACGAAACAAAAAAGTCCTATAAAATGTTGTGTTTCACGCAATATCTAAGATGTAACAGCGTGACATCTTAGATATTGTTATTTTTTACAATATTTTATTACTGTTTTTCGAAAAAGTGGAACCAATTTTTTGCTTTTATAAGACTTTTTTGTTTCTTTTTAGATTACCTAACAACGGATTTTTCGACATATTTTTTTAAATTTTGTTTTAATTCGAATTTTATTAAGTTGCCGTGCATTATTTATTTATCGGGATGAAAAACAGTCTAATAAAATTTTGTAAAAAATGCATTGAAAGATGAATGAAAAAGGAAAAAAAGTCCCCAGACTTTGTATCCTCAAGTCAATAGTTTAGGCGCTACACCTTGCCAACATAAATTTTTTGCAGATGCAGAAAATGTCAAGGTCATAAAATTTTCTTCCACGGCCGATTTTTTCGTTTTGCGATTATCTAATTGCCGTAATTTTTACTTATTTCATTTTCATGATTTTGAAAAAATGGCGTCATTATCTGCATTTTGCAGATATGTTCGTTCCCGGTCTCGACCGCCGTTGCAATACGAGTACACGAAGCGCGCGAGGCCTATAACCCTTTGAAGGGTGAAAGAAATGGGGTGAATCGCGCGAAGCGCATTGGGGTCGGAGCCCCTGTAGTAAATATATAACAAAAATTCAAAATTCAAAAAGTTAAATTCTGTAATAAATATCGACAATTTGCGCCACGGTTCTTTATGCCCATTTTATTTAAGAATCATCAAAATAAAAAAGTAAAAATCACGGCCATTAGATTATCGAAAAACGAAAAAATCTGCCTTGGAAGACAATTTTTCTGATGTACAGGTGAAACGGTACAGTTGACAATCAGCAAAAAAAATGCAGATAATGATGCAATTTTTACAAATTATCAAAATAAAAAAGTAAAACTGACCGCCATTAGAAAATCGTAAAACGAACAAATCTGTCGTGGGGAATTTTTTTTACCTCCGAGTTTCGTAGTAACGACTGACACAAGTATGACATTTGCAGCTGCAGAAATCTTCAGTGTCATAAAAAATCAAGCATGTCGAAGGTGCTGAGAAGATTATTTTAGCATAATAATAATTGATAAACGTTATAAACAAATTACTTAAATAAATAATTGTGCAACAAATTACGTGTCAATTTAGTTTTTGTTTTTATGAAAATCATTTGTTTATTGATCTGAATACGTATGAATTTTTTCAAAATTTTAGCCGCATGGTAGGCGCAGTTTCATTGCCGGGGCGAGCCATACAACGTGCTTGCGCAGAGACTCGAGTTGCGGCGAGCACGTCGAATGGCCCTGAATGCCTTTTTTTAATGAAATTTTACACATGAAAATCTGAAAAAATCAAGCATGTAGAAGGTGCTGAATAGATTATTTTGGCGTAATAATAATAATAATAATAAATAAATAAATAATAATAAGATAAATGTTATTAACAAATTAATTAAATAAATAATTGTGTAACAAATTACCCGGCATAATTCATTTTGTTATGAAAATGATTTGATTATTTTTCTGAATACATATGAATTTTTTTCTGAATTTTTTTTCTCATTTTTATAACTATAAAAATGCTATTTTCATTTTACAATTCAATACACAAAAGTCTGAAAAATGCTTACGTATTCAGATTAGTAAACAAATCATTTTCCTAAAAAAAAATTAAGTTGCCGAGTAATCAGTTGCACAATTATTTATTTAAGTAATTTATAAATTATTATTATGCCAAAATAATATTTTCAGCACATTCTATATGCTTGTTGTTTTCAGATTTTCATCTCTAAAATTTCATTAAAAAAAAGCATTCAGAGCCATTCGACGTGCTCCCCGCAACTCGAGCCTCGGCGCGAGCACGTCGAATGGCTCGCCCGGGCAATGAAACGGTGCCTAGCCATGCGGCTATGATACACTTTTTTCAGTGTTTCGAACACTTGACAAACAATAGTATATTGTGCAACAAGGGTCGAAAGTTGGCGATTGCGGCGAGTGTGAGGTTTGCTGCCCGAGCGAAGCGAGGGCTGCAATCACACGAGTCGCAATTGCCAATTCGACCCGTGTTGCACATCATACTTTTTGTAACGAGTGCACGAATCTGCGGCACTTGGAATGGCAGTCGCGCGAGACGAACACTGAAAAGTGAGGTTGTGATTGAAGGGACGAAAGTGAATGACAGAAACTCCCAAGGGACGAAAGTGAACGAAATGCGAACTGCGCATGCGTGACTCTGTCATTTCACCACAGGTTCGCGACTGACAGGGAAACGGACACTTTCGGCTCGCAAGACTGCCATGGACAGTGCCGCGATTCGTGCACGTGTTACAAAAAGATTTTTGTTGCTGTTATATCGACTTGTGTTACGTCAGGCCGTAACTTCGCGCTATTCGCACAAACGAACTCTTAGTTCAGTTATGGGTTCCGAGACTTCTGGCGGAAGGGGGCATTCGGCAAACAATTATACGAGCAACGGTCCCTGCAGGCCCCGGAAACTACAATATCTGTTAGCAGATACCGATGGGTCAGTCGAGGTAAAAGAGTGCGGATGATGGTACAACAGGGCCCGATTTTTTCGAAACACTAAGCTCTCTAGAAATGTCACCTACGCCACTCGAGCGAGCGGCGATAGACGAAACTAGAAGCAACCGAGCGGGTCGGTTATCGGCCGTCAGCCTGCGGACCTTGCGTTACCACGCCTCTTAACGATCCTCGATCACTCGTTGCAGCCGAACCTGCCTGTGGTCACAAAAAAGGAAATAAAAGAAATCTACTTAGTCCTGAGAGCTAGAAGACTACGGGAACACCGGGTGAATGCCCTACGTTCCACCAAAATCGTCGTTTCGCTTTTCGTCTCGGAAATCATGATTTGTATGTGATGGAATTATAGTCTGGCCAGATAACTAAAACTATTCTTCCGCTTTTCTCGAAGACCCCTGTAAATGCACAGATTAAAGAATAGGAGAATGCAACAAGACGAAATAATCAATGTCTCAAGGAACCTTTGGAACTCAAAAGACGGAGCCCCGTAAGATAAGGAGGCAAAACGACTAAATTTTCCACGAACAACTGTTAAGAATTATATAACTCACCATGATAATTTGTTAACATAAGAAAATGGTAAAAGGATTAACAGCTTATAAAATCGGGATTCATACACCTAAATACGGATAACTTTTAAAAATTATAACATTCGGTAGGATATTGTTATTTGTTAATATAAAAAAAAAATGGTGAAAGGTTTAACGGTTTATAAAACTGGGATTCACACAGTTAGATACAAATAACGTCGTAAAATCTTGGATAATTAAGAAAGTTAAGATACGTTCTCACGAGAATATGGAGCTGTAATTTTATACAAAACTTATAACAACGCGTATTAGAAACAACAAGCGAAGATGAACTTTCAACAACAAATTCGAGAATTACTGTCTGTATGATCTCCTATGTAAATTCAAATCCTGGTCAACGTGATATTGTTGAGAATTCATTCTTGTCACCCAGCGAAACCACTTAAAAAAACACGGAAAGGAATCAGATAATTTATTCGGTAATAAACTTACGAAACTTATAAGTGAAGAGATCCAAATAAGGCAGAAATTAAATCGTACCAACGAAGAGCGTGAACACCTGGTCGAAATACCGAGAAACATTGACGAGAGGAAGACGTAAATTTGGAGCCAGAGCAAGGGACAGGCGCGGGGGCCGCGAGCCACGCGCAACCTGCAAGGCGCGGTGTGCTCCTCTAGCTCGCGAGATAGGGAGTTGAATATCACGTAGGCACTACTCCTACCATCACTCAATCAAACGGTAGACAAAGGACCCAATCATATAAAAAGACGAAAAAGGTATCGACATTAGACAGTGCGTCCCGAAAATTAGATCTACCCAAGTCGAATCTCTGCCCGAGCATAGACCGAAACTTTAAAATCGAATTAACGACGAATTTCTGTCCGACCGCGGACTTAGAAAAAATCAGCTCCGAATTTAAATCGTATCGCGGACTTAGAAAAAATCAGCTCCGAATTTAAAATCATATCACGGACTTAGAAAATTTCGAGCTCCAATTATCATCGAATTTTAATCCGACCGCGGACTTAGAACCATTCTGTTCTTCGCTAAGATTTTTATTTTTCGTAATTCGAACCTTTGTCCTAAACGGGGACTTAGGAGTTCATAGAATTAAATAAGACTCTACAGTTTTGTATTCTCGGGTTTCGATAATTTTGTATTTTATTTTATAATTTCGCACGCTTCGTATTTTGAGAAATTTGTACATCCGAACTCCGAATTTTGTTACACCACGAGGTGCCGATATTTGTGAACATCATCACGATTAATTACATGTTAACATCCTTTGTTGAGAAAAATCGGTTTATTTAATTTCCTAGTTTTACGAATAAAATTCGACGGTTGCATTCTTAAATTCAGTGTCACAGTTTCTTTACGATCGTGTCCTTCCCATCTGCAGCATCAGCATCCGAGTTCAACGCAAAAGGGGTAAGTGACATTTTTAATTATATCAGTGAAATTTAGTACGCGCATTGTCTCGAGCCATCATCACATCATCATCATCTCAGACCTCAGTCAAATTCCCTTTAGAGAAGCATTCGCAGCTCGTCCCCGAGTAATTTTCCGAAAGGTTAGACTCGAAACAGAGCTTGCGCGTTTAGTGTACTTCGTCAGATGTGGTATAGGGAGGAGCCTTCCTTCTTGACCAGAGCACGGGTAAATCACGCTGAACCGCACTAATACGTGTAAAATTGTCACTTTTAAAAATAGCGACTTTTAGCGGTCATAAATTATTTTCATAAAAATGATCATGTTTCGTTTTTTATTACAGTTTTGGAACGTAATCGAACCGCGTATCGAAATACCGCAATGGACCCCGGAGCACGTTGCTACATTTTTCAACGATGCGCTGGAGCTGTCGCTGGAATCTATCAACGACAGTCGATTGTACGAGAAGTGTAAGATTTCCGTACAAAATCAACACCGAGGTGGACAACAAAAGCGTAAGCAACAAAACGCAATAGGCCGTCAAATATTTCAAGGTCTGAACGAAACGGATGTCTTCAGAAATGAAGCCGAAGCCGAACGCAGCCTTAGAGTTGATCGACGGACTGTTGTATCGTTCATGGAACGTTTCATTGTGCATGCTTCCCAGGCAAATTCGACATTTTTGTATGCGTACAATTGCGAAGTGCCGCCGCAGGGCATAATAAGCTGTTTGAACGGCATCAGCGGTCACTTGGATCCAGAAAATAATTCTAGAGTCGAAGAGATGGCTGGAATCAATTCCAGCATGTTCTACATTGGCAGCGCAGGAAGTTTCACTGAATTACATGTGGAAGACAGCCTCGCTGACAGCGTGAACCTTCTTCACGCCGGCAAGGAAAATATCTGGATGATCGTTGACCGAGAAGACTACGCGCACCAATGACATCGTTGCACAGAAGTTAAAAGATTCTCAACGTGGCGGCCGTGACGGTGATGATAGCGAGAAGTCAGACATTTGTCTGCTGCCGCTGCGGCACAAAAATTTGGTTTTGACTCCTCGACTTCTGGACGAATACAAAATACGGTATGAATTCGTGGCACAAAAACCTGGTGATCAACTGTATGTTCGGTACGGAATCCTTCATGAAGTCGTCAATGTGGGCATCAACGTTGCCGAAGCTATAAACGTCGGAAGCGATGGCTGGAACTTCAGCAACGAACTGAAAGCTCTGTGTCCGTGCGATGCGTGTCAGTTGGTACATGCCGCAACGAATACGGACGTGGACATGTGCGTGAAGGTCGGCAAGCCGAAAGCACGAAAACATCAATGCACCACATGTGACAGAATCTTCGGAACAAAGCACTTGTTGGACAAACACCGAAAAGATCACCACAGTGCGAAGCATGTGTGTGGATTTGCGATAAGCAATTCCAACATTTGCAAAGTCTGAATCGACTCGAACGATCGATTCATTCTGCCGGCGACGAAAACAAGATGCGATGTACCCAGTGCGCTGTCTGCAAGAAGCGAGTGGAAGATATTCCTCGTCACAGCAGAGAAAGACACCACACGCTTGTAAAATGCTCAGGGTTCAAGGCGAATTTCTCCCGGCATGACCTCGTTGCACACGAGAAAACGTGCGTGAAATTCACATGTGCTGATTGCAATCGTGATTTCAAATCTCGCCACGCATTGTCAAACCACCGCAGATACTGTGGTAAGAAGCAGGGAACGACGGTTGAAAAAACAAAAAAAGTCGATCCCTGAAATGTGTTCATTCAAGCGTCGGGTGTAAGGCACGACGATAATCTGGTCGTTTCGAAATTTCGAAAAATTTCGTGTACTTGCGATTTTTCGAATTTTTTTCGAATTTTTTCATTGGTTATGTCAACGGAAGTTTGCTGATCTTGATAAGCTGCAAGTTAGAGTCGCAATCGTCTTGTGGCGTAGACCTATTTTTCTGGAATACTCAACTGAATATGAATACGGTAACTTGACATGGCTCATTTCTCCATACAAGTTGTCGTGGCAATTCGTAGAATTTAGCCGTGGTGAATTTGTGATAAAATCAGATTTTCCGTTTACAGTCGTCTGTACCAAGTAGGGTCTGTTTTCAGTTGAGGTCTTCATAAATGAGGCACTACGCTCTGTCAAAACGAGTTATGATTCTGCAAGCAGCAGGTCGAACAGAGTCATCCGAAGACATTGCTGTGATTAGTACAAGTCTAAGTACGAGAGATAATAGGTATCTCAATAGAAGTGTGCTGACATCGACGAGCAACAAGTCAAAGCCACAATCGTCATTTGAAATGTGGATTGATTGCGACAAGTAGCGAGTCGAAAACAGAGTTATCTAACGAGATGTGCATTATTCTACGAGCAGTTGTGACAGACCGTAACGTCAAAAGCAATGCTTGTTTTTAGAAAAACAATTAATACAATGGCTCGCCATTATACAAATTGGTGCTGCTTGAGATTTACTTGTTTTTTTTAAGGTATCCTGAACTTTCCTTTTGTGATTTTCATAACCGCGAGGCGACTAGAGACAAGACCAAAAAATTGGAGACCATGAATCAAATCTCGGAATTTCACAGCTTGACTGTCATTTTATTCGATATTGAAAGATTTGTTCTTGTTCTTGAATTTGACAGGCGGGTTTGTTGTCGCAAGGTCTTGGATCTCGCGATTCACGCTTCAAATATTTCACTTGAAAGCTGGATATTGTTTTTTTTCACTTTGTATGTAGGGGTCTGCTCACGTTTGAGAATGACGTTTTCATACTTTGCGTTGATTTTGATGTAGACCTTGTGCTGTGTAAACAGCGTTGCGAAATTTTTAATGTGAAAATAATGCATTATTTAATAAAAAAAAATGGATAATGTTATTCGAATCCACTACACATTACTTTTTTAATGAGTAATGGAACAGAGATCCATCACCCATTATTTTTTAAATGTTTAATGGAACAGAGATCCATCACCCATTATTTTTTAAATGTTTAATGGAACAGAGATCCATCACCCATTATTTTTTTAATTTTTAATGGAACAGAGATCCAGCAACCATTACTTTTTTAATGTTTAATGGAACATAGATCCAGCACCCAATTTTTTTTTAATGTTTAATGGAGCAGCGATGCAGCTCCTATTACTTTTCTAATGTTTAATGGAACAGAGATCCAGCACCCATTTTTTTTTTAATGTTTAATGGAGCACCGAGGCGGCGCCCATTACTTTTTTAATGTTTAATGGAACAGAAGTCCAGCACCCATTATTTTTTAAATGTTTAATGGAACAGAAATCCAGCATTCATTATTTTTTTAATTTTTAATGGATCAGTGATACTGCTGCCATTACTTTTTTAATGGATAATGGAGCAGAGATCCAGCACACATTATTTTTTTAATGGAGCAGGTATTCATCGCCCATTACTTTTTAAATATGTAAATATTTCGATGTCCAGGTTAGCTTCTCCATAGTTTTCGATGTCCAGGTTGGTTTCCCCATAGTTTTGGATGTCCAGGTTGATTTCCCCATAGTTTTTGATGTCCAGGTTGATTTCCCCATAGTTTTCGATGTCCAGGTTGATTTCCCCATGGTTTTCGATGTCCAGGTTGGTTTCCCCATGGTTTTCGATGCCCAGGTTGATTTCCCCATAGTTTTCAATGTCCAGGTTGATTTCCCCATGGTTTTCGATGTCCAGGTTGGTTTCCCCATAGTTTTCGATGTCCAGGTTGATTTCCCCATGGTTTTCGATGTCCAGGTTGATTTCCCCATGGTTTTCGATGTCCAGGTTGGTTTCCCCATAGTTTTCGATGCCCAGGTTGATTTCCCCATAGTTTTCGATGTCCCGGTTGATTTCCCCATGGTTTTCGATGTCCAGGTTGATTTCCCCATAGTTTTCGATGTCCAGGTTGGTTTCCCCATAGTTTTCGATGCCCAGGTTGATTTCCCCATGGTTTTCGATGTCCAGGTTGGTTTCCCCATAGTTTTCGATGCCCAGGTTGATTTCCCCATAGTTTTCGATGTCCCGGTTGATTTCCCCATGGTTTTCAATGTCCAGGTTGATTTCCCCATGGTTTTCGATGTCCAGGTTGATTTCCCCATGGTTTTCGATGTCCAGGTTGATTTCCCCATGGTTTTCGATGTCCAGGTTGATTTCCCCATAGTTTTCGAAGTCCAGGTTGATTTCCCCATGGTTTTCGATGTCCCGGTTGATTTCCCCAAGGTTTTCAATGTCCAGGTTGATTTCCCCATGGTTTTCGATGTCCAGGTTGATTTCCCCATGGTTTTCGATGTCCACGTTGGTTTCCCCACAGTTTTCGATGTCCAGGTGGATTTCCCCATGGTTTTCGATGTCCCGGTTGATTTCCCCATGGTTTTCAATGTCCAGGTTGATTTCCCCATGGTTTTCGATGTCCAGGTTGATTTCCCCATGGTTTTCGATGTCCAGGTTGGTTTCCCCATAGTTTTCGATGCCCAGGTTGATTTCCCTATAATTTTCGATGTCCAGGCTGATTTCCCCATGGTTTTCGATGTCCCGGTTGATTTCCCCATGGTTTTCAATGTCCAGGTTGATTTCCCCATAATTTTCGATGTCCAGGTTGATTTCCCCATGGTTTTCGATGTCCCGGTTGATTTCCCCATGGTTTTCAATGTCCAGGTTGATTTCCCCATGGTTTTCGATGTCCAGGTTGATTTCCCCATGGTTTTCGATGTCCACGTTGGTTTCCCCACAGTTTTCGATGTCCAGGTGGATTTCCCCATGGTTCTCGATGTCCCGGTTGATTTCCCCATGGTTTTCAATGTCCAGGTTGATTTCCCCATGGTTTTCGATGTCCAGGTTGATTTCCCCATGGTTTTCGATGTCCAGGTTGGTTTCCCCATAGTTTTCGATGCCCAGGTTGATTTCCCCATAGTTTTCGATGTCCCGGTTGATTTCCCCATGGTTTTCAACGTCCAGGTTGATTTCCCCATAGTTTTCGATGCCCAGGTTGATTTCCCCATAGTTTTCGATGTCCCGGTTGATTTCCCCATGGTTTTCAACGTCCAGGTTGATTTCCCCATGGTTTTCGATGTCCAGGTTGATTTCCCCATGGTTTTCGATGTCCAGGTTGGTTTCCCCATACTTTTCGATGTCCAGGTGGATTTCCTCATGGTTTTCGATGTTCAGGTTGATTTCCCCATGGTTTTCGATGTCCAGGTTGGTTTCCCCATAGTTTTCGATGTCCAGGTGGATTTCCTCATGGTTTTCGATGTTCAGGTTGATTTCCCCATAGTTTTCGATGCCCAGGTTGATTACCCCATAGTTTTCGATGTCCAGGTTGATTTCAATCTGGTTATCGAAAACTATGGAGAAATCACCCGGTCTATCCTTGTCTAACCCTGTCTAAACCTATCTAACCCCGTGTAACTCTGCCTACCCCTTCTAACCCTGTCTAATCCTGTCGAACTCTGCCTAACTCTGTCTAACGCTGCCTAACCCTGCGTAACCCTGTCTAACTGTGTCTAACTCTGCCTAATTCTGTCTCACCCTGTCTGTAAAATCAACCTGGTCATCGAGATCTATAGGGAAATCAACCTGGTCATCGAGATCTATGGGGAAATAAACCTCGATATCGAAAACTATTGAGAAATCAACCTGGACAGCGAAAAGTATGGGAAAATCAAAGTGAACATCGAAAACTATAGGGGAAACAACCTTGACATCGAAAACTATGAGGAAACCAACCTGGACATCGAAAACTATGGGGAAACAAACCTGGACATCGAATACTATGGCGAAATCAACCTGGACATCGAAAACTATGGGGAAACGAATCTGGACATCGAAAACCATGGGGAAACGAACCTGGACATCGAAAACTATGGGGAAACTAACCTGGACACCAAAAACCATGGGGAGATCAACCTGGACATCGAAAACCATGGGGAAATCAACCTGGACATCGAAAACTATGGGGAAACGAACCTGGACATCGAAAACCATGGAGAAATCAACCTGGACATCGAAAACTATGGGGAACTAACCTGGACACCGTAAACCATGGGGAGATCAACCTGGACATGGAAAACCATGGGGAAATCAACCTGGATATCGAAAACTATGGGGAAACCAACCTGGACATCGAAAACTATGGGGAAACTAATCTGGACACCGAAAACCATGGGGAGATCAACCTGGACATGGAAAACCATGGAGAAATCAAAATAGACATCGAAAACCGTGGGGAAACCAACCTGGATATCGAAAACCATGGGAAAATCAAAATGGACGTCGAAAACCATGGGGAAATCAATCTGGACATCGAAATCTATGGGGAAACCAACCTGGACATCGAAAACTACGGGGAAATCAATCTGGACATCGAAAGCCATGGGGAAATCAACCTGGACATCGAAAACTATGGGGAAACTAACCTGGACACCAAAAACCATGGGGAGATCAACCTGGACATCGAAAACCATGGGGAAATCAACCTGGACATCGAAAACTATGGGGAAACGAACCTGGACATCGAAAACCATGGAGAAATCAACCTGGACATCGAAAACTATGGGGAACTAACCTGGACACCGTAAACCATGGGGAGATCAACCTGGACATGGAAAACCATGGGGAAATCAACCTGGATATCGAAAACTATGGGGAAACCAACCTGGACATCGAAAACTATGGGGAAACTAATCTGGACACCGAAAACCATGGGGAGATCAACCTGGACATGGAAAACCATGGAGAAATCAAAATAGACATCGAAAACCGTGGGGAAACCAACCTGGATATCGAAAACCATGGGAAAATCAAAATGGACGTCGAAAACCATGGGGAAATCAATCTGGACATCGAAATCTATGGGGAAACCAACCTGGACATCGAAAACTACGGGGAAATCAATCTGGACATCGAAAGCCATGGGGAAATCAACCTGGACATCGAAAACTATGGGGAAACTAACCTGGACACCGAAAACCATGGGGAGATCAACCTGGACATCGAAAACCATGGGGAAATCAACGTGGACATCGAAAACTATGGGGAAACGAACCTGGACATCGAAAACCATGGAGAAATCAACCTGGACATCGAAAACTATGGGGAAACTAACCTGGACACCGTAAACCATGGGGAGATCAACCTGGACATGGAAAACCATGGGGAAATCAACCTGGATATCGAAAACTATGGGGAAACCAACCTGGACATCGAAAACTATGGGGAAACTAACCTGGACATCGAAAACCATGGGGAAACCAACCTGGACATCAAAAACCATGGGGAAATCAACCTGAACATCGAAAACCATAGGGAAATCAACCTGGACATCGAAAACTATGGGGAAACCAAACTGGACATCGAAAACTATAGGGAAACCAACCTGGACATCGAAAACCATGGGGAAATCCACCTGAACATCGAAAACCATGGGGAAATCAACCTGGACATCGAGAACTATGGGGAAATCAACCTGGACATCGAAAACTATGGGGAAATCAACCTGGACATCGAAAACTATGGCGATACCAACCTGGACATCGAAAACTACGGGGAAACTAACCTGGACATCGAACACTGTAGGGAAATAAACCTGGACATCGAAAACCATGGGGAAATCAACCTGGACATCGAAAACTATGGGGAAATCAACCTGGACATCGAAAACTATGGGGACATCAACCTGGACATCGAAAACTATGGCGATACCAACCTGTACATCGAAAACTACGGGGAAACCAACCTGGACATCGGAAACTATGGGGAAACCAACCTGGACATCGAAAAGTATGGGAAAATCAATCTGGACATCGAAAACTATGGAGATACCAACCTGGACATTGAAATATATACATATTTTAAAAGTAGTGGGTGATGAATTACTGCTCCATTAAAAAAATAATGTCTGCTGGATCTCTGCTCCATTATCCATTAAAAAAGTAATGGCAGCTGTATCACTGCTCCATTAAAAATTAAAAAAATAATGAGTGCTGGATCTCTGTTCCATTAAACATTTAAAAAATAATGGGTGCTGGATCTCCGTTCCATTAAACATTAAAAAAGTAATGGGCGCCGCCTCGCTGCTCCATTAAACATTAGAAAAAAAATGGGTGCTGGATCTCTGTTCCATTAAACATTAGAAAAGTAATGGGAGCTGCATCGCTGCTCCATTAAACATTAAAAAAAAAATGGGTGCTGGATCTATGTTCCATTAAACATTAAAAAAGTAATGGTTGCTGGATTTCTGTTCCATTAAAAATTAAAAAAATAATGGGTGATGGATCTCTGTTCCATTAAACATTTAAAAAATAATGGGTGATGGATCTCTGCTCCATTACTCATTAAAAAAGTAATGTGTAGTGGATTCGAATTCCATTATCCATTTTTAAAATAATGTGTTAAAAAAACGGTGATGCATTAAAAAAATAATGCATTGTCCCCAACTCTGTGTGTAAAATAACCTATATTGTTACGTGTGTATGGCATTTACGATACTTCTCTTCGGCCCACCCTAATAATTATGAGATATTCCACCTGGTTTTTTTCTGCGATTTACAAAACTGTAAAAAGCACTGACATTTGATTTATTTTTTACCCATAATGTTTTAGAATTTGTTCATTTTTTTGCTAGTATATATATACTAGAAAAAATCGGAAAATATTCTAAAAATCACGAGCTGCATACAAAAATCGTCTTACTGCTGGCTATCGTAATGTAACTTTTTTCTCATATTTTCTATTTCTTTTGGTTGAAAGAAGCCCGCAAAAATAGATCGATTCGCCGGACAATTTCAACTCGGTTATCAAAAATGTTTATTTTCGAAGAAAGGTTTCCCAGCATTTTTTTATATAAAAAAGGTATCGTTCGGTAATTTGTTTTTAACAATAGCAGTTAATTAAAAACGTGCAATAAAATGAAAATAAAAAATAAGTGTCATTAGAGGTCAACCATATAAAATACTGCGGACCTAATGGGTCTGACCCAAAGGTCTGATCTCAGGTAGAAACCAGGTGGAAGGAACCATATACATAAAATTACCCTATGGACCTGAAAGTCACACTGACGTTGTTCTCATTTTCCTAAAAGGTATTCCACCGAAATTTTGAAAGTTATGTGGACGTCATTCTTGGGCCCTGGAATGTTATCGCAGGCCTATACGTGAAAGAGTGCACGGAAGACCTGCAGCGTCTTTTCCTTCAAAATTGAAAGTGCACGAAATCTGTAATATTTCCCTAGATAGGGCATTCTTGGTCTAATGAGCCAAATTTCCAGTTCGCTCAGTTGTACCCTACAGATACTCCGATGTAGTAACGCGTGAAAAACAGTCATAGTATTTTCGAAATAAATCACTTTCATATAACATTGAGTTAGTTTTCCTACTCAATGGTATAGTAGTACTGACCGATGTTCCGGGGTAAACAAATCCAAGTAAAGTGACAAGGCTTGGTACTCATTTTTGCTTCCTCATAGAGGAAGCCTTGTTTTCGTGAAATTTTTTTTTTTCGAGATTTTCATGTCAGTACACTCAGCATGGTCCAAAACGTCGAGAAAAGTGGTTTGTGCGAAATGTCTGTATGTGTGTGTGTGTGTGTGTGTGTATGTGTGTATGTGCACGTTTTTTTGTTTACACGATAACTGCCGTAATTTTTTAAGAATATTCTTCAAATTTGGCACGCACGTACGCTATCATAGAATACATTATGGGATTGTAGTTGACGCGAATCGGTTAGGAAATTCAGATTTTACGGCATTTTGAAAATTTGGCCAAAATCGTTTCCGCGCAATAACTTCCGCAAATTGAGAGATATCGGGATGAAATTTTGTACGTCAATAGATCACCATCAAACCATGATCTGTATCAAATTTGGCGAAAATCGGCAAAGCAGTTCTCATGTTATTGCAATTTAATTATTTTTTCAAATATCTATAATTACTTTAGCTCCTGTAAATTATGAGACATCTGATTGCAATTTCGAACATGCCATTACGTTCATTGATTATTAACGATGAGTTTCGTCGAGGAAACTGCCATTGTTGTTGGTAAATTTGGATTTTGCTGCATGAAATACAAAAAAAAGTCGACACGGCGAAAAAAATGGGAAATTTTTTTTTTGCAGAATTTGCTCAAATTTGGTTCACGTATGGACAACCATGGACCACGTTTCGAGTACAAATTTGACGCGGATCTGAAAAGCCGTTCAAATTTTATGGCATTTAGAACATTTTGAAAAATCTCGTTCTCACGCTAGATCATGCAAATTACAAGGTACCGGCTTCTAATTTGGTCCAAACATTGACTATCATGAACCAAGGGTTGGGTACAAATTTGAGGGAAATCGGTTCGGTGGTTAAAATCTTACATTTTTATTTATTAAAACAAAAACAGCCGAAAAAACCTGCAAAGTAGAACCTTGCAAATTGCTTCCTCAGTATTTTACACTTTTGACGATGCTTCCTCTATGAGGAAGCCAAAATTGATCAACATACTTCCTCATCGAGGTAGCATCGTCAAAAGTGTAAAATACTGAGGAAGCAATTTGCAAGGTTCTACTTTGCAGGTTTTTTTTTAAGTCATGCACACAAATTCCATCTTTTCGTACCTGTTCAGCGTGACAGAGATGCTGATTTCGAAAGTTGAAATGAGAACAAAAGACTATACCGGGCTGCGAATGAGTCAAATCACACGAGTTACTACCAAACACTCGTTTTTACATCTAGCTCCTTATGTTTCCTCATAAATAAAGATTTGTTTTCGAAATTTCCATGGCAGAACACTCAGAATGGTCCAAAATACTGAGAAAAGTGATTTAGAAAGAATGTCTGTGTGTTTGCAGGCCTTCGCAAATTCAATTGCCTTACACTGAGTAACCGTTTGAAGGATCGAGCTCAAATTTATCACAAAAGTTGAGTCGTTGCCTCTCTTCGAATGTTCAGATTTTTGCAAAAATATAGGCAGTTATTTTGATTTTGTTATTTTTAATTTCTCGAAAAAAGGGCGTGCTCGCTCTAACTTTCGTAAACATTTGACGAAAGCTAAATAATTCTGTATAAATGAAGATACATTCCATGTTGTATCATGTTGAATTTAGATGAAATCGGTAAAGCGTTTCGGATTTTATAGAACTTTAAATTCACGAAAAAAATCAATTGTTTTCTAAATCACGATGAATCTCACCAAATAAACTGAAATGTTCTACAGACGAAAAATAACACATAGAGCAACTACGCACTTCATTTGATGATGATTGATAAAGCA
This sequence comes from Pimpla rufipes, assembly GCA_963932165.1. Classification (NCBI taxonomy): domain Eukaryota; kingdom Metazoa; phylum Arthropoda; class Insecta; order Hymenoptera; family Ichneumonidae; genus Pimpla; species Pimpla rufipes. The sequence goes on from OZ010635.1 coordinate 2,368,106, forward strand.
GTTCAGATTTTACGGATTTTTTTCTCATTTTCGACCCATGGCTACTTTCGGGGATGAAAAGGGGGTTTTAGCAGGTTTGTTATAAGAATATATCACTCGCACGGAAATGTGGTCTCCCAACGAAAGCTGTGACGGTTGGCCGTACAAGTCGATAATACGCGTTGTTTACTTCAGAGCTGCCGTCGACAGTCCATTTTTGTGAGCTACTTCTCAGTACAGGCATAGCATACTACTTTTTGTAACACGCGTAGTAAAAACGCGCAAAAAATCAACTAGTGTGATTTCCACATGTGCAGTATTTTTGTCTCATGACTCACGAGAACAGTGCTACGTTCACGCTCTTTAGACGCGAAAAGGGAGCTTTCTGTGCGTGTATTGCAAAAATGCTATTGTTTACATTTCTTGGCGAAATGTCAACGTTATAATCAATACAACTGTGATTTTCATGTTATAGAAAACTACAAGGTAAAGTCAGAAAGTGAAGCATTCCGTAAAAATTAGAAAATCAGTGGGAATTTACTGTAGCACGGGAAAATTATTGGTCGTGCTCGAGACATCGCTTCCCGCTCGCTCGACCGAGCCTGAGACCGATCCGCAGGGCCATAGAATATGTTATAGCGATATATTATTAATACTTGTTTTTTTTTATGTTTACCTCCCTTTTTCCGACGAGAATTGGCGCCGTGCGCCGGGGCGAACCCACGACGACAGGTCAGCGTGGGAGTGCGACGGGGGACGGACGCGGGACTGCAGCTGCGACCTCGCCGCTACGCCACTGCGCGCTGGACGCATTTGGATCTCCCGCCGCCGCCGCCGACTGGAGGAGCGCCGCCGCATGCACCTCGCGCCACGCCTGCCAACCGTGGCGCGGACGATCGCCGCCGTTCGCGGTCGATCAGCGGTTCGATGGCAGAGTTGGCCGCCTGTCCGTCGAACGCGAGGAGAGGGGATCAGAACCCCGGTGCGTGCGAGCGAGCGAGTCCTCGGGACACTTCCCGAGGACGAGTCGAGCGAGCGAGAACAACGTCGAGCACGCAGCCCACCGTCGAGAGATCGCGAGGAGGATCGAGGAAAATCGAGAGGGAGAAAAACGCACGGTCCTAGTCCCGCGTGTCCGGAGGAATCGAGGAGCGCCTGCAAAACGGTCGACGGGTGAGCCACGTCGCGCGGCGTCCAACTTTTTACTTTTTTTCCGGAATTTGTTTTCCCCGGTAATTTCGGGTCCTTCCGACCACCTGCCATCTTGCTTTGGCCCGACGAGGGCTCGCGACGGCCGAGCCGACGGGTTTCCCGCGAGATTGCCGGTCGCGCCGGTGTCAGAGCGCTCGAGCGCTTTTCCTCGGACTCCCGCCCACGCGGCAACGGGCCGAGGAAATTAATTAACAACCGACGAGCGCGTGTCGCGGGAGGCCCGGACGACCGGGCGGCCCTGCGTGAGAACACGCGTGCGAGAGACCGATCCGCGGTCGTACGGTCGCGGGAAATCGTCTTACTTTTTGTTTGTCCGTTTCTAATTATAAAATTAACGGTCGAGTCAGTGTGCGAGTGCGGGGGCGACGCGGGTGCAGGGACGTGAGAGTGAGATTCGCGGATAGTTTTGTTTTATAGCCGGTGGACGAAGTAGCCGGATTTTGCGCCGCAGAGAGCGTGTGTGACCGCGGAAATTGTCAGCGCCGCCGAGTGTGCACGGGTGTTTTGTTTTTTTTTCCCTTCGTTTCGTCATTTCGAGTCGTTTGTCGTCTTCGTGTCCCGCCTCGCCGCGTGTGTGTGTCCGCGGGAGAGGAAAGTGAGGGAGACCCGGCGGGAAAAGTAGCAACATCGATAGAATATTGCGGCTTGAGTCCCGCGTGGCCGGATCGCGTATTCGGCGAGCAATTTTCCGTTGGGTCATCTCGAATTTTCCCTTCTCCCGCGGATTGAGTGCTAGAGTGAGTGTGAGTGTGGCGAGAGCCGCGGCGCGCGCGGGAACTCGCGTCCTTGCGAGGACAGGCTGCATCCGCGCCGAGAAACGAGCCTGCTTATATTTTGTATTATTTCTTCCCCGTTTTGAAAGGGAAATATTTAGCTGCGGGAATATTAATTTTCTTTCTTTTACTGTTTAAAGGACCTCGAGTCAAATAATTTCCTTGTGTTTTGAATAAATTGCAGACTTGTCAATTCCCGCAATAATAGTAATTGAACGGAGTTTATTTATTCGTTGAACCGTTCCAAGGGAGAGAGAAACCCAGTGTCAAGAGCCCCGACTCCTTATCCCGCCACTCTGCTATTTCAAAGGCTGCGGCTAGCCCGGCACAGCAGCTTGGCCCATCAGATCGAGTATTTTCCCCGGCACGCAAGCGCCTGGCGCCCGAAATAAAATAAAGGGGAAAATACTCAGGGCCTTAGCTTTGTGGGGTTTTGGGAAAGTATAGGAAAAAACGCTACATTACATAAACTACAAAGTAATGACGAAATATGGGTCAGAACTGAGCAGGTTGAAAAGAAAATTACTCATAGTGTAGAGAATGCCTCGGCCAGCTGCCCGTGGAGCGCACCGAAGTTGTGGGCCCGCCACTGTTCGTGGAACACACGCCGCTGGTTGCCTGCGGAGTGCACCGCAACAGTGGCGCCATCAGCCGTTCGTCATGTGCACTGCGACAGCAGTAGTGCAGCTGGCTGCCCACAGAGCGCGCTGTAGAGAAATTCTAAGTCCTGGGCAAATTGGTCGGTAAAGTAGGTTTAGATTTTATAGTTCTAACTTGGCGGCGCTGGGGTCACGTCGAATTTGCAAATCGTCTCCAGCTGAACCTTAATAATTACCAAAAACCAGATTAGTTGGTAGTGGGGTACAGTGTTACACATAATTGTGGGGCACAGTGTTACATCTCTTGGTGTTGTTGTGATGACCAATATCTCAACGTTGAGGTTAAGCGTTACATTACATTGTTTCTTTTTCAATTTCAACATGTAGGGAGAAGAAAATGGTTCGAAACCGAAAAGAAAAAACTTCATGAGTCACTGTGGAGGAGGCCAGGATGAAAGACGCAGTCCTGCGAGTAGTCGACGACAACTACAGCGTAAGGAGAGCAGCTGCGGACTTGGACATTAATCGGACGACCCTGCTTCGCTATGTGAAAAAATATAAGGAAGCCTCCTACGAAGAACGCTTGGTCATGAACTTTGCTCCAAACTACAGTGTGCGCTCAATTTTCACTCAGGCGATGGAGGACGAACTGAAACAATACTTACTTGACGCAGCGAAAATTCATCATGGACTGACACGTAAGCAGGTGATGGAGCTTGCGTATCAGCTGGCTGTTACCAACAGGCTTTCGTATCCTCCAGCGTGGGACACGAATAAGCAAGCTGGCCTTGATTGGTACTACGAGTACATGAAACGATGGCCTGAACATCCCTTCGTAATCCGGAAGGCACCAGTCTGGCTCGAAGCACAAGTTTCAACAAACACACTGTGGGCCTCTTCTTCGGTAACTTGAAGAATGCCTATGATCAACTTGGGGATAAAATTTCGCCAACGCGTGTCTACAATTTAGACCAGGCTGGTTTGACAACGGTGCATAATCCACCTAAAATCGTTACTCCGAAAGGACAAAAACAAGTAGGACAAATTACTTCCGGAGAACGTGGTGTTCTAGTCACAGCATGTTACTTCATTTCTTCAAGTGGATCGTTTGCTCCTCCTTACTTGGGTTTTCCACGAGTAAACTTCAAGCTTCGTATGCTAAATGGCGCTCCTGCGGGATCTGTTGGCAACTTAAATCCGTCTGGATGGATGAACGGGATCATCTTCGTTGACGTGCTCCGACATTTTCAACATCACATAAAGGCATATGCCGACGATGAAGTGCTCCTGATACTCGACAACCACGAATCGCACATAACGATTGAAAGTTAAAACTTTTGCAAGAACAACGGGATTGCGTTGTTGACGCTTCCTGCTCACACATCTCACAAGCTGCAACCATTGGACACGACTGTCTATGGCCAGCTGAAGACGTTGTTCAATCAGTCTTGTAATAACTGGATGAGCACGCATCCGGGGAGATCGTTGACGATTTACGAAATATCATCGCTATTCGGACAGGCGTTCCCATTGGCCTTTTCGATTCTGTATGTCACGCGAGGGTTTGAGAAGGCAGGCATATGGCCTTACAACAGAAATGTTTTTGGTGAGGATGAATTTTTGTGCTCGTCCGTAACTGACAGGCCGGATCAAGCTCAAGCTTCAACTTCGTCTATCAATGAATCTGGGACGGAGACTGCGACTTCGGAAACCGTCAGCAGCGCAAGAGCATTTGAGGCGACCGTCGAGACAGAAACGGCAGTCGTAAATCCCATCGAAAATCTATCAGATTGTTCTCTCGATTTCGTAGATGCCCCTGATACCAACAGCCAAGATTTCATAGAGGTTCCACATGATCTCCAATCTACGTATGATGCGCTCTTCAACGATTTTAGTCAGCCGATCAGTTCGGTGGGCGAGTTTTTCGCGTTGAATCCAGTTGATGGACCAGATTTCGGTAGGGCCAAAACTGGGGAAACTTCGACGATGAAAGATATGAACGAACATTTTGTTTCGCCGTCAGTTATTCGCCCGTTCTCTAAAGCAGTTGAGAGGAAAACCAACAGACAACAGCGTAAGCGGAAGTGCAGTGTGATCCTCACAGACAGCCCGGTGAAAATTGCAATTTGTGAAGAATTAGCAGCTTCTGCAGAAAAAAGAAAAGCAAGGAAACCTCCAACTGAGACGAAAAAGAAAAAAAAGGTATCGCGGATGCGGTGAAAACTGTCACGCGTGAAAAACGAATACTAAAAGAGTCAAACGAAACGGAGAATGCGCTACAAAAGGAAATCAAGAAAAAGAAGCCAAATCAAAAGAAGGATTCGTTGCCGAAGAAGACCGAACCAAAGAGACGAAAACCTAGGAAACAAATATAAACTGCCCAGCGAAGAGCGACTACGACTTATCAATGTTACTGTGATACGTACCGATAAGATCAAATTATTAATATTTTTAGTTACCGTCCGCATCTTTAAACATACTTGACATATATATGTTATTAAAAATGTGATACTAGTGATAAAATAGCAAAGGTTTATCGGATCGTTTACCCAATAAAAGCAAATCGAAAAATAAAAGTTAATTATGTTGGCACACAGTGCCCCACGCTTTACATCATTTGTCACATTGTACGCCTCTATCTGTCACATAATACCACACTGATGGGGCACAGTGTGACATTACGCAAGTTATTTTCAATTGAATTTTTTAAATATATATTCAGCGCTTTCTAAGTATTGATTGTAGCGTTTTTGTGCGCCCGAAGGTTGAGAGATATCGATTATGGTAGTATTTTTTTCGTAATCGAAAGCGAAAGGGTTGTCGCACTAGCAGCCCGAGTACCAGTCCTCTCCCGTAAGACGAGCTGGGCAGCTAGATACGACGGAACACCCGAATGAACAATCGAATAAAACAGGCAGCCCACAAAATAGTTCTGTCTGTTCGAAACCGAGAGCCAGCCAAGCGAACACCGTCCCACAGAAACGCCCTCGTGAACATTACGCCGAATTCCAAGTACATAGCGAACAACAGCGTTACAGGTACGCTGCAGCTTAACATTAAGCACACCAGTGACATCACACAGCACAGCCGAGCAGTAGTCAAGGTGCGGCAGAAGTACAGCCCGCGCAAGACGCGCGCGAGTGGCTGCATCAAAAAGCGCCAGTAGACACCCCGGTGTTTGTGCCAATCCAAGATGGCCGCCTGGCACATAAGTCCGAGCCGCCATCTTGCTTTCGCGCGACAGTGGGTGTTTGTGCCAATCCAAGATGGCCGCCTGGCACATAAGTTCCGGAGCCGCCATCTTGAATTTCACTTGGCGCTACAGTGGGTGTTTGTGCAAGCGTAGTTCGGCGTCCGGCCGTCAGGCCTCGCGACGGCGCTGCGGTCGCCCTCTCTCTCTCTCTCTCTCTCTCTCACCCCTCGCGCTATAGCTTTCTCGCTCGCTCTTTCATGTGGCGGGCTGCGTGGAAAAAAAACAGCGGATATGAAAATCCCCCTCACCTAGCCGCCCCACCACCCACCAGCCACCCACTGCATATCCACCCACCACCCACACATCCACACTGCTTATACACCCACAACACCCCCCACCGGCCCATCACCTATCTACCCCATCTACCCCATGAGTCCCCACAATTCCCTACCCAAACCCATGCGCCCACCGCCCGCCCATCCACCCACCCACCGCCCAGCGATTCCTAGCATTTCAAAATGTAACAGGCGAGTAGGCTCGAGCGCTGATCCGTCTGCAGCGACCGTGCGTTGACGCGTCGGCGAAGCCATGCAGGTAAACGCGCGCTCGTGAAAAAGGGCTAGCGCTTCGGTAGTACGCGAGCCCGAGGAAGCGGCGCCATTCTTTTTTTCGGCGCTACCTGAACGGTGTCTTGCGCCGCGCTAACTACATTATAGGTAGGGAAATAATTGTAAAACGATTTACGAGAATATTTTCATTTTATTCTTATAATCTATACATACATTTTTTCTTAACGTTTAAAAATATTCGAACATCACCGTATCGAATTTTTAAAGCGTGAAGGATTTTCTCTTTATATATTCAAAATGTTGACAGACGAGCTCAGTGATGAACAGTTGTTTTCTTCGGTGAATCATATTCTGCTCGTCGATGTAATATCGCCAGCCTCCACCTTCAGCGTTATCGAAGAATTCGTTTCTCTGCGCGTATTTAAAACACGCATTTCGAATTTTTTTGTCCATGTCGTCCCTCGTAGAGTCGAAGTCTTCTTCTTCTGTATCCACTCGGCGTACAACCTGAAGAAGCGATTCTACGCAGCCTGCGAATAGTGGTCCCTCGCTGCGAAGGATGTGTAGCTGGTGGTCGATGAGCGGTACGTGATTTTTTAGTCCTTCGTACGTAGTTTTTGAAAGACCACTGCGGGTGAATACGAGTTCCTTGACTTCTTTGGCTGATGCTCGTCCTCCGTATTCTCCAGAAGAATAGATTTTTTCTTATACGTCTTTATGCATGATATTTTCTTCTGTCCGAATGGCTTCAGGGTAAGATCCAAAAGCTCCAAGTCTGCGTCGAACCAGGAGTCGATTGCAATCATCTCGGTCTTGAACGACGTCCACTCGTCCTCGTTCATGGTGATCGCAGAGCCCGTTCGTCCACCGAACTTTACAACCGGCACGGCGTCCTTCAAATCATCCGCAAAATTCATGCCGATCGACACCATTTTGCTCTGCGATGCGTTGAGGCTGTATGTAGTCGCCATCAGTAGTTGTGTTGCGGGTTTTCTCGATTTCTCGTGCTCCGGCTCACGAGGGCGCTTTGCCGGCGCCGATGCGTTGGATTTGTTGGCCGTTAAGTTCTGCATTTTGAATGCTTTAAATGATGGTGCGAAGTGTGAACTGTTGTAGCGTTCTTGTCAGAATAAATTCAGGAGATTTCTGGGGGTTTTTATATTCTGGTAAGCGTGGGCGTATCTTTGGATGCAAGAAGTAGAAGGGATGAACCTGTCTTAACTCGCAGCATCAGAGGTTAAATGAGAATAAAAAAAATACTCTAAGAAGTAGGGATGAAGAGGCGTCGCCACTTAGAGCGAGAGTCAAAAAAGAAAGTCAAAGATGCTCAGCGATACGGATTTTACAACCCCCCAGCTAGCGAAAAAAAAAAGTTTTGTTTGTACGAAGCGAGCGAGCATTGAAAAAGAAGGTCGCTGGTTATAAATCAAAAACAAAGCAAGAAAAAAGGAAAAATAATGCCAGTGTGGTGTATACAAACTGCATGAATTTCCGAGAAAGGGAAAGCTGTAGCGACAGCGAGTTTTTTTTTCCAACGGCTTTACAATAGTAGGCTTGTCCCGACTTGTCTCGACTTGTCTCGACTTGTCGCAACTTGTCTTGACTTGTCTCGACTTGTCTCGACCTGTGTTGGCGTGTCCAACTCACAGTTGTAGCTTGCCCATTACTCATCGGGAAGCGGAAAGTAAAGAAAAACAAGCAACCCGGCGCCCCTTCGGGGCGCCGGGTTTCCTGTTGGGGGGCTTCGCCCCCCAAGCCCCCGATTGGGGGGCTCTGCCCCCACACCCCCCGGAAAATGACCCTGCGGAAAAAATGTCCCGAAGGGACATTTTTCCCTGGTGTCATTTTAAGGCACTCACTTGGACGCCGCGCTTCGCGCTCCGTATGGTTTGGACGTCGCGCTCCGTATGGTTTGAATGTCGCGCTTCGCGCTCCGTATGGTTTAGATGTCGCGCTTCGCGCTCCGTATGGTTTGGACGTCGCGCTTCGCGCTCCGAACGGTTTAAATATGATTTAAAAAATAATCCTAACAAAATACCGATGCCATAAATCATTTAGGAGTACGCAGCAACTTTCAGAAAAATTGTTTTATTGACTGCGAAGATTGAGACATATACATATATTTCGACCTGAAAAACTGTATTGTGATAGGTTAACACAATTTAAAAATAATCTAAAAAAGTTGCAAAGTAGAACTTTACACATTGGTTCCTCATTAATTTCCCTTTTTCACAAAGCCACCTCTATGCAGAAGCTTATTTATAAACTTTGGTTTCCTCATAGAGGAAGCTTTGTGAAAAAGAGAAATTAATAAGGAAGCAATGTGCAAAGTTCTACGTTGCAACTTTTTTTTATTCGAACAAAAGAAAACTCCGTTACAAACACCGTTACATCTTATTTCGAGTATCTCCAAATTTTTGTGTTACTTTCCTAACTTTTGTGGAAGTAATAGCGGAAATCTATTTTTTTTTATTCAAAATGTCGTAAAATCCCAACGACTTTACCGATCATTTCAGTTCATTTGTTTGCTTCAAGTAAAACATTTCAGTTCATTTGTTTATATTCAACGTGATTTAGGGCAAAATGCATTTTTTTCGTAAAATTCAAAATTCAATCAAATCCGAACCGCTTTAACGATTTCGTCGAAATGCAATAGTGAACTCCACTGAAAGTGTCTTTAGTTATGAAGAACTATTTAGCTGAGTCGTTGATTTTTTACGAAAGTTAGAGAGTGTACGACATTTTTTCGAAAAATTAAATATTCTATATATTCTGTATTCATGTATACATTTTTTAAAAAATCACAACACTTGAAGAGCAGTTACCACTCTACTTGCATGCCAAATTTGACGGACGCACGCACGCACGCACGCACACATACGGCCATTTTTTTTAAACCATTTTTCTGGGCGTTTTAGGTGATTCTGAACATACTGACATGGTAATCTCGAAAAAAAAAAAATTCTCGAAAACAAAACTTCCTCAATGAGGAAGCAAAAATAATCTAAGCAAAAATAATCTGTTGAGTTCTTCTAGTTATCCAGTGGACTCTACTGTGATGGTTCAGGAATAAAAAAACACAGGATTGCCTCGGATGAGAATCGATGAACAAACTTTTATTCTTAACTTAATAATACAGCGTGGCAGACACGAGGCTCTACTTCTCTCCGGAAGTCATGGTACGACTAGCGCTTCCGGTTCTAGGCGACAACAGCGCTACCTCGTGTATAAAGATGTCTCCTCGTCGCTCTCCCTATCACACTGCGCGCGCAGGCGCGGGAGATTTGAGTCCGAGAACTCACTCGCTCAACACACTCACCGTTCGAGCACTCATTATCGCTAGCATACTACATAACTTATTAAATTGCACCCTTGGCAACGCCTTGGTAAAAATATCTGCCCGCTGATACTCCGTGGATACATACTTTATCTCGATCTCACGACTAGCTACTCTTTCGCGAACATAGTGATATTTCACGTCAATATGCATGGTACGTTTGTGAAATTCGGGATTTCATGTGACTTTAATCGCGCTTTGGTTGTCCACCCAGATTACAGTCGCATCCTCGCAGCGCGAACCGATCTCTGCGAGCAATCTCCTCAGCCAGACAGCCTCTCGCGCGGCCGCTGTAGCCGCCACGTACTCCGACTCCGTGGTGCTCAGCGTCACGATTTTCTGCCTCTGACTAGACCACGTGATTAGACCGTTGGCGAAACTAAACGCATATCCCGTGGTTGATCTGCGCGTTGCTACGTCTCCCGCGAAATCCGCGTCACAATACCCAACGAGCTCCGGCTCGCCGCCTCCGCTCGAGTAAGTAATCCCGCGACTTTTGGCTCCGACTAAATACGAAAAAATACGCTTCACAGCCTTCCAATGCGCTTGCCCGTGCTTATTCAAATACTTTGAAACCGAGTTGACCGCGTAGGCAATGTCTGGACGAGACACAACCGCCAGAAACATGAGCGAACCGACGGCCTCCGGATACGGCACATCCACACACTCACTCTCGCTTTCTACCGGACTTAACACGACGTTCGGATCGGCCGGCACGCATACCGGTTTCGCCTCGAGCATCCCAAACTTCTCGAGGACTTTCTCTACATACGCAGATTGGTGAATGAGCATAGACTTTTCGGAACGGTTTCTCATTATCTCTAGCCCTACGAATTTTTCCGTGTTCCCGATCGTGATTTCGAACGCACTCTTAAGATACGCGACCACGGCGTCTAGCACTCTATTCGACTTTGCGGCAACAAGCCCGTCGTCGACAAACAACGCGAGAATCACACTTTCATTTTCAACACAGCCCTTAAAAATACATTGATCCGCTTCACCTTGTGCGAAGCTGAATTTTTTTAGGAACTTCGTGAACTTTTGGTTCCAGCACCTGGGTGCTTGTTTCAACCCGTACAAAGATTTGTTCAATTTGCACACGTAACTTTCTCGCGCACTGAGATTTTCGTTCACTGTGAGACCCTCTGGAATTTTTATGAAGATTTCTTCTTCGAGCTCTCCATAGAGAAAGGCAGTGCAGACGTCGAATTGCACGAGCTCGAGGTCGGCCTGTGTCACTTTTGCCAAGAACGCACGAAGTGAGTCGTAACGCACGACAGGTGCGAAAGTCTCGTTGAAGTCCACTTCGTGTTTCTGCGAAAAACCCCGTGCGCACAGTCTAGCCTTGAAACGACACTCACCGTCTGTCGACCTCCCAAGCACTTTAAACACCCACTTGGTGTCGATGACCTTGACGTCCGACTCCTTCTGGACCACTGTCCACGTCCCGTTCTTCTCGTGAGCCAGCAGCTCTTTCTCGATGGCTTGTGACCACTTGGCTCCGTCTTGCCCACTCACCGCTTCCTGAAGAGTCTCCGGCGTCTTGTAGTCGACGAAATCGATGTCCAGCCGAAATCTCTCCGGCCGTTGAATCAATCTCTCGTCCCTGAGCTGGTGACCCGCCGGTGCTTCCTCTTCGACGACTTCCTCTCGTTGACGTGGCTCGTTGTCCTCTCGACCAGCCTGTTGTTGACGAGGCTCGACGACCTCGCGATCAACCTTTTCTTCGGGCTCGTCTGGAATCTCGATGATCTCGTTCTCTCGCTCGATTCTTACTCTACACAGCTCACCCTCTTGGTGACACGTCTAAATATCATTTGTAAATGATGTTACTGGTAAAAAATAACATACAAAAATAACACATTCAGAAATGCCACACTCAAAAATGCCGCACTACAAAAACAACACACTCAAAAATGCCGCACTCCAAAAACAACACACTAAAAAATGCCGCACTCCAAAAACAAGACACTGAATAATGCCACTCTCCAGAAGTAACCAAATTAAAAAATAACACACCGAAGAGCGAATTATTATTTTTGTTTGGTTTAAATCCCTATTTATTTTTCATCGACGAGTGCTTGTACAATATAATAAATAATGTATGTTTGTAATGGCATGTAATTTTCCCGTCGGTTTATATCGTGTCGTACAGCCAATTTGGCGTTATATACGAATGTTGTGTGCAATACCCCGTAAATATTCGAGAGTATCAGCGTCTGCATCGTAACTTTGCACGACATTTCGAAGCCTTGCGTCGTAGTCGGCGTACTTTTTGCGTTTTTTTGTCGCCACTTCTCTGCCCGCGTTCCGCTGCTCCCACGTTGTGTCTGTTATGCTTTGCTCTTTTTTTAAAGCTTCGATGAATTTTCGTATCGAGGCGTGTGTTGTTTCTACCCGCCTGTTGAACGCGTTGTGCCATCCTTCAACCGAATTATTCGTTCGGGGCTCGTCGTTCAAGACTGCGTCGTAGCAGTTCCACAGCTCTATTGCGAACATGGGTGGACGAATACCCCGACTTTTACACGTACCAACCCATGTTTTCTTGAAATATGTAATGATATCGTCGAGACTTTCCGCTTCATCGATGTAGTACTGTGAAGCTGTTAGAGTTTCGAAAGCAGGCATGACATGCTCAGTTGGCACAAAAGCTAGGGCAATTAGCATTTTTAGGTGACACGCGAATTCATCATCTTCTCCGTATCGCACTTGAAGACCGCTGGCTTGAATTTGACGCCATACGCACTGTCCGAAGTGGAATAGGCAACCACGTACCGCTGCTGTTGGTATTACTTCTTTGACTGCCGTGATGAAACTTTGCTCGAAGTCCGATATAATGAGTTGAGGATGAAGTTCCTCGTTTTCTGTCTCCAATAAGCTGTGTAGTATAGCTTTATACATGCTTTTGCTTTTGCTTGGTGCCAAAATGAACACAAAAGGCATGACTTTACCGTCCACAATTCCGTGAATTGTGTATAGTTGTTTGAAGATAAGTGGTGTGCATCGGAAGGTTCCATCGCACAGCCAGGTATCACATTGAGCGAGATGACGTAGATTATCCGCCGTTGCGAATACGAGAAATCGCTTTGTGTCTCCGCCGTTGTCGTAATGTAAGAAATTTTCGCCCTTTATTGTTTGAGTGTAGTATTGCGGCAGGACGAGCTCTCCGCGTGTAGCCGGAGTCGGTAGCTGGGGATTTGTTTTCGCTCGAATGCGTTGTACTGTCCTTGTCATGAGTGCCGTGTTTGGTAGCTCAGCCGCCGTGCTCGTTGAGGTCTCAGCATGTGCTCTTGCGACGATAGTGCTGGTTGATTCCGATGATTTTGCAGCGCGTTTTTTCAGTTTTTGCATAATTACTTTTGTGCTCACTGCAGTTGCATCCGGAGCATGGCAATGTTCTCCTTCTGCGAGAATGGTACCTGGAATGTTTGTTTATATTCGAAATTAATTTTGTCCATATCATCGGAAGCGTAGACGGTGCAAAGTCACTGATTGATTCAATAATACTGTTTGTCTGTGTTATCGGCATGTCGTATAGTTTTGTCGTCATTTATAAAAAAATTTTTTTTGTTAATTGAAGGGAAAAAAGTAAAATTGTGGAATGCATCAACTTAAATATTGCTACGTACCAGTTTTTTTTGCCGATGTCGTTTCAGCTAGCGCGGTGCACTTTATATGCGTTTGATATTTCGTGCAGCGCCAAACAACTTTCGTTTTCGTATCTCGCAATTTTGCGTAGATGTAACCACCATTCACAAGCATCGGTTTGCCTTTCTGGCTTAATACAAAATGAAGCGGCATATTGTGACCGTGCTCGCCGATTGTCTTGCCGAAACTGATGATTCGGTCGTTCGCACATTGTGTACAAAGTTCCGAGATTGAGAGTGGCTATTGTAGAAATGTATTGTCGAACTGCTATCGCCGCTGCTGCTATTGTAGTACTGCACTGTAGACGGAGATAGTAATTCCGTTCTCGCCGATGATTTTTCGAATGTATTATTTTTGGCGTGTGGCATTTTTTATTGATTTTTTGTTGAGTGCGATGTTTAGCTGATGTAGTTGAAGTTTGACTTAACGGAGAAGGCTCTTTTTTTCCGCAACAAAACGAATGACAAGAGGAAAGGAGCTGGCTTAGGCCGGGAAAGCGCCAGGGGATTTGTTTTTTTTGTGTTATTTTCGGTGTATGTTATTTTTGATAGTGCTGTTTTTAATCTGTGGCTTTTTTGATTGTGTTTTTAATGTCTGTGTTATTTTTTTCCTTGTTTTTTCTGTATGTGTTATTTTTGACAGTGTTGTTATTGAGTGTGTTGTTTTGATGCGGGTGTTTTGACGTGTTGTTTTGACGGTGTGTTATTTAGTCATGGAACCACCCTCTTCGGGTTCACTCGTTTTTGCGCACTCAGCAGTCGACTTCTCGTCGAACACTACATCGCGGGACACTACTATCTTCTTTCTCTCTAAGTCGTAGAGCCGATAGTTTGACGAATCCCCTTGATACCCCACTAGTATCACTCTTGTTGCTTTATCGTCGAGTTTCCGACGTGATTGCTTCGGGACATGCACATATGCCGTCGAACCAAACACTCTCACGTGATGAAGATTTGGCTTTCGCCCAGTCCAAAGTTCGAACGCTATTTTGACACCTTCTCTGCTGGCGTGCGTCGTACGATTGAGCACGTAGACCGCCGTGTTGACAGCCTCTGCCCATAGCCACTTCGGTAGATCCTTTGCCTTGAGCATCGTACGAGCACTCTCGAAGATTGTCCTATTTGCCCTCTCAGCTCGACCGTTCTGCTGTGGTGTATGCGGCGCCGTATTCTCCATCGTGATTCCTCGAGCCTCGAGATAGTCCGCCATCTTCTTGTTTTTGTACTCTCCTCCGTTGTCCGAGCGTATCGTTTGTAGTTTCCTCCCGAATTTGTTCTCGACCAAACGATCGTACGCTCTAAATTTTTCGAAAACCTCGTTTTTATGTTTCAAAAAATAGATAGTACAAAAACCCGAGGCATCGTCGATGAAAGTCACGTAAAAGTTCGCACCTCCCTGAGATGTCACTCGGATTGGCCCACACACGTCCGAGTGTACCAACTCGCCGGGTTCGGTCGCCCGCGCACTCGAATTTTCGCGAAACGGCAGTCGATGCGCCTTTCCCAGCTGACACGGCTCACAAAAAAACTTGTCAGTATTTTTCAACTTCACTCCGTCGACAAGACCGTTTTGGACCATGTCCTGTAGAGCGCGCGCACCGACATGTTCCAGACGTTCGTGCCAGGTTTTGAGATCGATCGATGACACATTCGCCTCGGCGTCTTCACTCGGCAATCTCACTCGAACGAACATACGATAGATCGCGTTTTCTTGTTGCACGCCTGCCATGATCACTTTAATTCTACACGACACTGTCAGCGACGCATCGTCGATTCCGATAAAGCATCCTTTCTTCGCACATGTTCCCATCGAGATCAAATTCTTCTTGAATTCCAGTACGTAAAGAACGCCCTCTATTCGAACGCTGTTCCACTCGCCGTCGACGTACGCCTCGAGAATTATCGACCCCTCTCCTTCTATCGAGCACTCACCGTCGTTGCCTAGCACAACAGTGCCACCGACGCCCGTGCGCAGAGTTTCGAACCACTCGCGGCGATGCGAGATGTGTCTCGATGCTCCGCTGTCGGCCAGCCAGGCATCGTGCTTATCGACCTCCAGCAGTTTCCTAGTTTGCTCTGACGAGATACCGACGCGATTTTCCCGCGCTTTCGCCGCACACTCGTCGACCGTTGCCACTAGCACATACTTCGGACTCCCGCCATCTCCTTCACCACCGCTTTGTTTCTTCTTCGGACAATCCCGCGCGTAATGCCCTTTTGCACTACACTTAAAACATTTTATGTCTTTCAGGTCTTTTTTCGGCTTCGATTTTGCGCCCGATGCACCGTGTGCTTTCTTCTTCGCGCCACCGCTTTTAACCACCGATAACAATTCCACTGAGTCGTCACCCCTTCCGTGCCTCGCTTCCTCGCTCACGAGCCGCT
This sequence comes from Pimpla rufipes, assembly GCA_963932165.1. Lineage (NCBI taxonomy): Eukaryota > Metazoa > Arthropoda > Insecta > Hymenoptera > Ichneumonidae > Pimpla > Pimpla rufipes. The sequence continues at coordinate 2,383,800 of OZ010635.1, forward strand.
CCGTCAATCTACCGATTGTTTGTTTATCTTCATCGACATTCTCCCACGAAGATTGGAACCCGCTATAGCTCGACGGCAATCCAGAAAGAATCTTCGCCATGACAATGTCGTCAGGCATCTCTCTGCCGACGTTTTTCAACTGTAGCGCGAGATTTTTTATTTTCGACACGTACTGTATCACATTGTCTCCCGGTTCCATCGCGTAGGACTGAAACTTCTTCAGCAAGAGCAGCTTACTGGACGCCGATTTCTGTTCATATTGACTGCAGAGCGAGTCCCACATTTGTTTCGCGTTTTCACACGTAATTAAAGAGATTTTCTGCGATCTCTCGAGAGTCGTGGAAATTAACACTTTCGCACTCGCGTCCTTCTCCTCCCACGCGTTTATCTGCGCCGTAGTAGCGTCTGCCGCCAACACATCCTCGCCGCTTACTACCTGGTGCACTCGCGCCGACCGGAACAGGGCCAACATTTCGAACTTCCACGTGACAAAGTTTGTGCCGTCCAGCTTGTCCACATGTCGCACTGATACTTCGTTCGACATTTTTTCTCGTCGCGACCCCGCACGTTACCTCCGATATACTGTACGAGACGATTCTCGTATTCGACAGAACACTCACGGAAGATGGCTGCCACGTGCCCCGCGACTCGACCGGTTTTCTCACACGCGACACGATAGCCGATACTATTTTTATTCCAGAACGCCTGGGCCCATAACCTGTTGAGTTCTTCTAGTTACGCAGTGGACTCTACTGTGATGGTTCAGGAATAAAAAAACACAGGATTGCCTCGGATGAGAATCGATGAACAAACTTTTATTCTTAACTTAATAATACAGCGTGGCAGACACGAGGCTCTACTTCTCTCCGGAAGTCATGGTACGACTAGTGCTTCCGGTTCTAGGCGACAACAGCGCTACCTCGTGTATAAAGATGTCTCCTCGTCGCTCTCCCTATCACACTGCGCGCGCAGGCGCGGGAGATTTGAGTCCGAGAACTCACTCGCTCAACACTGAAAAAGTGCCTTTACGTTAAAGTAATTTAGGAGTATGCAGCAAGTATCAGAATAATTGTTCTGACGACTGTAAAGATTGAGAACGTTACGTACATTTCGGTCTGAAAATCTATATTGTGGTAGTTTAAAATTGTTTTTAAAAAATACCTCTGCGTTAAAGTAAATCAGGAGTACGCAGCAAGTTTCAGAAAAATGGTTCCATTGACTGCGAAGAATGTGACCAATACATACATTGCAACCTGAACAAGCAACCCGGCGCCACTTCGGGGCGCCGGGTTTCCTGTTGGGGGGCTTCGCCCCCCAAGCCCCCGATTGGGGGGCTCTGCCCCCCAAGCCCCCCGAAAAATGACCATGCGGCGCCATTTTAAGGCACTCACTTGGACGTCGCGCTTCGCGCTCCGTATGGTTTGGACGTCGCGCTTCGCGCTCCGTATGGTTTGGATGTCGCGCTTCGCGCTCCGTATGGTTTGGACGTCGCGCTTCGCGCTCCGTATGGTTTGGACGTCGCGCTTCGCGCTCCGTATGGTTTGGATGTCGCGCTTCGCGCTCCGTACGGTTTGGACGTCGTGCTTCGCGCTCCGTATGGTTTGAACGTCGCGCTCCGTACGGTTTGGACGTCGTGCTTCGCGCTCCGTATGGTTTGAACGTCGCGCTTCGCGCTCCGTGTGGTTTTAACGTCGCGCTTCGCGCTCCGAACGGTTTAAATATGATTTAAAAAATAATCCTAACAAAATACCGATGCCATATAATCATTTAGGAGTACGCAGCAACTTTTAGAAAAATTGTTTTATTGACTGCGAAGATTGAGACATATACATATATTTCGACCTGAAAAACTGTATTGTGATAGGTTAACACAATTTAAAAATAATCGAAAAAAGTTGCAACGTAGAACTGTGCACATTGGTTCCTCATTAATTTCCCTTTTTCACAAAGCCACCTCTATGCAGAAGCTTATTTATTAACTTTGGCTTCCTCATAGAGGAAGCTTTGTGAAAAAGAGAAATTAATAAGGAAGCAATGTGCAAAGATCTACTTTGCAACTCTTTTTTATTCCATCAAAAGAAAACTCCGTTACAAACACCGTTACATCTCATTTCGATTATCTCCAAATTTTGGTGTTACTTTCCTAATTTTTGTGGAAGTAATAGCGGAAATCTATTTTTTTTAAATTCAAAAGTCGTAAAATCCCAACGACTTTACCGATCATTTCAGTTCATTTGTTTGCTTCATGTAGAACACTTCAGTTCATTTATTTATATTCAACGTGATTTAGGGCAAAATGCATTTTTTTCGTAAAATTCAAAATTCAATCAAATCCGAACCGCTTTAACGATTTCGTCGAAATGCAATAGAGAACTCCACTGAAAGTGTCTTTAGTTATGAAGAACTATTTATCTGAGTCGTTCATTTTTTACGAAAGTTAGAGTGTACGACATTTTTTCGAAAAATTAAATATTCTATATATTCTGTATTCATGTATACATTTTTTCAAAAATCACAACACTTGAAGAGCAGTTACCACTCTACTTGCATGCCAAATTTGACGCATGCACGCACGCACGCACACACACATACGGCCGTTTTTTCTAAACCATTTTTCTGGGCGTTTTAGGTGATTCTGAACATACTGACATGATAATCCCGAAAAAAAAAAAATTCTCGAAAACAAAGCTTCCTCAATGAGGAAGCAAAAATAATCTAAAAAAGTGCCTTTGCGTTAAAGTAATTTAGGAGTATGCAGCAAGTATCAGAATAATTGTTCTGACGACTGTAAAGATTGAGAACGTTACATACATTTCGGTCTGAAAATGTATATCGTGGTAGTTTAAAATTGTTTTTAAAAAATACCTCTGCGTTAAAGTAAATCAGGAGTACGCAGCAAGTTTCAGAAAAATTGTTCCATTGACTGCGAAGAATGTGACTAATACATACATTGCAACCTGAAAAATTGTATCGTGGTATGTTAACACTATTCTAAAAAGTACCTCTGCGTTCAATTAATTTAGGAGTACGCAGCAAGTATAAGAAAAATGGTTCTGACGACTGCGAAGATTCATACCTGTACTGTAACGGTATCGCTTACACCCGACGACGAAATCGTCGGCGACGTACGACTCCGTCGCAGCGCGTTTCCCCCCCTCGACCCGGCGACCAACGAGCGCCGAATTTTGTGCCCCCACGCGTGGCGCGTTCCCCCCCGGGTACCGCCCGCCGCACGTCGGCCCACGGTACCGCGAGCGGCAGCTATTTAAGAACCGCGCTCGCTGCTCCGTGGCCACTCCAATCCCGAGCCCTATCCCCGCTCCACTGGACGCTCGGCATTGCGCCGACCGTACAGGTGTTTCTATTCTTCCGAGCTCCCACTCGACTGCCCCAGCAACGCGCTTGGCACTGTCGTTCCTTTAATTTTAAGTTACACGGAGTCGGTCGTGTCATCGCGATACCGCCGACCCTCCCTCTACTTCTACCCCTCTCCGTTCACATCCCGCGATCTCTAAATCCTTTCCTCTTTTCGCGCACTTGCCGGAGTATTGCACTCTCACGAGTCCGCGTCGTATACTTCCTCAACGTGCGCACTCGACGGGGATTGCCCCTCCTCGAGTCCGCGTCACCAAACGCCTTGCTAAAGAATCAAATTAAATAAGAATTCCTCGGGATAAACGGAGCCTTGCAATCTCGTATACCCTTCGCGATTGATTAACCTCCGATCGAGCGACGCAGTAGATCCGAATCCCTTCGTAGATCCTCGCCTCTCGGAGATTCCTAGATCTCGCGTGTAGTTAAACGTTTTCTGTTCGGGTAGTTTATTCTTTTAATTTCGTCTCGCGTATTATCCCCGAGCAATCCGTGCTAAGTCGCGTTTTTCTCTCCCCTACCGATGATGAGACCGCTGCTGACGCAAGGCCTGCCGTGTTATTTTTCATAAAAGTAACGCCGCCTACTCTCGTCACCAGTCAATACTGAGGTATTCCTCTTCTCCCTCTCCCCCGTGACTTCTCACCTTCCGGATCCCGTACACGATCCCTCGCGTTAGTAATCAAGTTGGATTATTTTGTTAATTAATTTGGATTATTTTATTAATTAATTTGAAAATAAAAGGAAAACAGAAAGAAAGATTTCTCCAGATAATCGCACCTTTTTTTGTGCGTAGAGTCCGCGGTTCATTCCACTTCGACTTGCCGCGGATTACGAAAAGGAGCGAACGTTTCAGTACATACGACTCAACCTGAAAAGCTATATTGTGGTAGGTTAAAACTATTTGATAAAAATACCTTTTCGTTAAAGTAAATTAGGAGTACGCAGCAAGGTTCAGAAAAATTGTTCTTGCGACTGCGAAGATTGAGACCTGTACATACATTTTGACCTGAAATACTGTATCGTGGTAGGTTAACACTATTAAAAAATGATCTGAAAAATAATCTAAAAAAAGTGTTTCAGAATTAAGGTAATTTGGAATTATGTAGCAATTTTCAGCCAAATTCATCTGTTGACTGCGAAGAATGTGAGCCGGACACAATTTTAGACTCCAAAATGCCAATTTTCTTGAAATAAGCACCTATATAAAAACAGAGAATCATTTCTATACTTCATGGGCATACTTCACAATGCCAGATTAAGAAATATTCCAAATTTCAACTTGTTCGGTCCATTCAGTCCAGACCCCCTGAGTGATACGGACGTCTGAATAACACAAAATTTAGTCTACGCAGCCAATCATATTTAGTAATGAAATTTATATATTCTGTTACATCAAGATTACGTATTTTACTATGTTTAAGAAATCTGCTGTAAAAAAAGTAAATAAATTGAAATTATATTAAAATTTTCCTATAAAAACGTAATTTAGTCGGTGGAGCGCGAATTCAATAGGCACTTTCTGCGTTTCTTCAAAACGTGAGTGCCTAAAAAGGGTCGTAGTAATAAAAGAAGAAAAAATCTTCTGTCTAGTACGCAGACCGTAAGAATTTTCGAGAAAATGAAAGTTGTGTAGCAGAATCGCTCGTTTTTTTTTTCGTTAGTCTCGCTGTATTTAGTGAATGTTTTTATGGCTATGTATGAAACGCCAGGGTACGTGTCTGCAATACTCTTAATTATATACCCGAGCTATCGACAGTGCTCTACCGACAGATTAGACGCGTCGCGCTCGGGTACTTAGGTCGGGGTAATAAAATAAGGGTCAACGATGCATTTTTTTCTTTTTTTTCGTGACTACGAGCGATGGCCTATGGTCGCCAATAGCGTCTTAGTGTAGGTTTTCCTAAAATAGGTGGAGGCGGGGTACAAAAAAAAGACGTGATTGGTCAAGAAGTGTTAAGGACGGGGGTGTTCGAAGGATGGGGGTAAGTATAGTATCTCGTCGATTTTCCGAAATAATTTTTATTCCGTGTCAACAATTACACCGCGAAGGTTCTCGCTGAAGATCCGTCGAGTTTTATTTATTTTTGTGAGAAGTTGTGTGTGCGTGTGTGTTGTGACCATGAATTGTGTCGAAGATTCAGTCATCCGCAATGCCATCCAAGCTCTGCTTTTCGTCGGTGTTAGCGAGTATGGGTGGCAAGTGGGCGCTGATGAACGTTTGGTGCGATGTAATCGCGCCGCAAGACGGCAACTACCCAGAAATGGGTTGTTGAAGTGTTTGCGGTATGTGCTGCGGGCCTTTTCATCGGAGGCAATACTCCAGTTTGTTGAAGATGGACTACTCCCCACATCGGTGGAGTTTCGGGAGATTGCATGGCGAGTTGTGGAGGCCAAAGCACAGGAGCGAGCCTTGGCTAATTTCAGTGACAACGATGGGTTGTCACTTACAGCCGGGGAGATGAAGCTGCAGCAGCAATACGACGCTGCTAATTGTAAGTAGAATTCTCAGGAAAAAATGTATCTTTAATAATAAAAATAAATAAAAATAATATGTTTATGTTAATTGTAATTGCTTGTATTCTAGTGAAAAAATACGCAGGCACCCTGAGGAGTGTGGACGGTCAGCTCGCTGAAGGGCTGACTGCAAAACGCTCGCGGGACGCTGGCGACGAATCTTCCGCTACGCAGAGGCCAAAGCGGGTGGGGTTCGTCGTGCCGGTTGATACCCCGCAGAGACCGCCCCGTGAGGAGACCACCGACCAGGGTGAAATCGTGGCAGAACCAGTGGCTAGCGAGACTGACGGTGAATCAAATGATATGTTATAAATATATGGATAACATAAAAAAATATTTTTTGAAAACTAATGTAATGTAATTTTATTTAATTATTATTCTTTTTTTCACAGATTCTTTTTGCATGCCTCTGTCGGGAGTACCAGCATCCGCAACCAGCACCCAGGAGGACCTCTCCAGAGAATTTAATCTGGGACCGTTGGACAGTACGTATTTTCTTTATTATTTATATATATGCATATATACATATAAACTGCTAAATGTGTATTTAACGCATTTTATTTTTCTTTTTTTCAGTTTCCGAAATTCCGAAAGTTGGTGTCGAGGAGTTACTGAATACGACCGTAGAGTCTCTCCTAAACTTGTCGGTACAGGAGACGTCTCGAACGGAAGGACACCATATCGCAGAAGTGGAGATGGTGGACGCGCGGCCTTCCTGCTCACAGGTCGCGACTACGAGTGAGGCGTCTGTGTCCACGCGGTGTTATGCTACGCAGCCGCAAAGTGACAAAAGGTGTAGTGTCACGTGTGTGTGCGGCTTTGCAACACAGTCTGTAACACACCCCGGAACGTATCACCGCTACCGCCAGCGTCGACGCAGCAGGGAGGATCATGCAAACGTCCAGCGACGGAGCTAGCCGAGGGAGACGTCGTGGGATCGGGGCAAAACGGTGAGCCCAAACTTGTAATTTTAAGTGAAAATCGACGATACATCGCGCGATTCCGTATGGCAGGGGCAGAGCTCGCGTTGAAAATCCGCGAACCTGATGAGGGTGCGAATTCGGTGAAATGGCTTGAGGAAGCTCCCGAAGAGCTGTACATATTAATTGTGAGTGCTTGCCAGCCAACTGACAAAATAGCCGTCGAGTTTCAGTCCGACGCATTTAGTAAAGGCCCCGCCGATTTGTCCTTTCGCTACGTTCACCAATTTACGCTGCATGATCTATGCAGTTTAATGACCTCGGTCTCACAGAGCGCAACAGGTTTTCGAATAGACAGTTCATTCAATATCGCAGCAACAGTCATAGAGATGCCGGTCGGTGGCAAAGGCCCGAAGGCTCTGGAGAAAGATGATTTTTCGAAAAAATCGATCTGCTTCATATCTAATAACGACAATCGGTGTCTTCCACGAGCAATAGAAGTAGGGATAGCGTACTGCGAGCGCGGAGAACTACGAAAAGGCGAGCATCAGAAGCGCTGGAGAAACATCTTCCGTAGCAATTCCGCCACACAGCTTGAGGCAGCTAGAAAGCTCATCGCGGCTAGCGGTGTAAGCATTCCGCAGGAGGGTTGTGGTATACCCGAGGTTCAGAGTTTTCATGAGTTCCTTGCGCCGTCCGGAGTATGTCTCAGGGTCTATGAGTTCGAGACGTTTGGCAGCGGTGCGCCACCTATTTTCGACGGGTCGAGTGTAGTAGCGAACGCTGCTGCTGAAGTAATTCATCGTGTAAATCTATTACACTATCGCGAGACGCGTCATTTCAATATGATAAAGGAACTCACCGTCGCTGCAGGATTCAAATTCTTTTGCGCACCGCGTGGAAAGGCGTACAACGATGCCGTTGCGCACAACTACACGGCGATCTGCGCACACTGCACAAAACTACCGCCGTGCGACGAAACTCTCGCAAAAGTCAAGTGTGACGATTGCAGGCGTTATTTCCGCGGGGTGGATTACTATCGGCACCACAAGAACCTAGGTTCACACGGGCCGAAATCTGCCTTGTGCGGTAGTTTGAAAGTGTGTAGCAAATGCCTAAAGCTGGTTTATAAACAATATGAGCATGAGCACGTCTGTGGCGTTTTTTATTGCAAAATCTGCAAGAAGAGGCGCCCAGACAACCATCAGTGTTACTTGGCACCGGCGAAGGCGCAGCCCGTGACGAAAAAACGTGAGATATTTATATTTTACGATTTCGAAACGCTGCAAGAAACGCAGAGCGCTGGCATTGCGAATGAATTTTTGCACGAGGTGAACTTGTGCGTCAGTCAGCAGCGGTGTTTGGATTGTTTAGGAACCGGAAAAGATAGCGAGGCATGTACAGTCTGCGGAGGTGATGGAAGTGAGAAAATATTTGACGTCAACCCTGTTGCAGCATTTGTAGACTACGTTATGTGTCTGGAGAGTAAATTAGTCGGGCAGATCATATGTATAGCACACAATGCCGAATTCGAAGAATGAACTCGAAGATGTCGAAGAAAAAGGTAGACCACCGCCGAGTCTCATCATGGACGGCACAAGTATTATGTCGATGCAGACAGGCGCCGTTAAATTCATCGATAGCTTGAACTATTTTCATATGCCGCTTAGTGCTCTCCCACAAGCCTTTGGCTTAGGATCGAGCGTATTTAAAGGCACTTTTCCGCATCTCTTCAATAAAACTGAGAATCGAAACTACACTGGGACTTTACCCGAAAAGACCGCGTACGATCCAGACGCAATGAGCTGTAAAAATCGTGCCGAATTTTTATAATGGTACGACGCTGCTACAGCTGCTGGTCAAAACTTTGACTTTGCAACGGAGTTGGTCGAATATTGAAAAAGCGATGTCAGCATCCTCCGCAGAGCCTGTGCGGCGTTTCGCCGGATTTTTCTGTAGTCGGGCGAGGTATGTCCGTTCACGGAGGCAACGACAATAGCGTCTGCGTGTAACAAGGTGTACCGCAGAACATTTTTAGAGGCCGACACCATAAGTGTAATTCCTAGAAACGGGTATCGACGCGCCGATAGACAATCTCAAGTAGGAATTAAGTGGCTGCTGTGGTGTGAGAAAATGTTTAACACCGAGATCACACATGCAGGGCGTGGTAGGGAACATCGCACGGTAGATGGTACGCGGGTAGACGGGTATTTTGAATCGGCAGAGCATGGAAAAGTAGCGCTGCAATTTCACGGGTGCTTCTTTCACGGTTGCGATCGTTGCTACACCGACGCCACGACGCGTAATAAAGAGTGGCACGGTGTGACAATGAACGACCGACTTAACCAAACGCTCACAATTTCTGGACGCATCAGGGCGTGTGTTTACACGCTGCACGAGATGTGGGAGTGTGAGTTCCACAAATTGAAGAAAGCAGACCCGGCGATTAAAGCGCATTTGCAGGGCCACCCCATTCTCACTCACTACGCCACCGCTAGATCCGCGCGACGCGTTTTTCGGTGGTCGCACGGGTAACACGCGAACGTTTTGCGAGACTAAGGCAAACGAGAAAATTCACTACGTCGATGTATGTTCGCTTTATCCATACATCTCGAAGACGGGTAAATTTCCGATAGGCCACCCTCGTGTGTACACGGAGGGTACGTGTAGCGCGCTGACAGGCTCAACCAACGATTTGAGTAGAGTCGAAGGGATCGTCCGTTGCCGAGTTCTCCCCCCTCGAAATCTTTACCATCCCGTGTTCCCCGTACGCATGCATAACCGATTAATTTTCGCGTTATGTCGCACATGCAGCGAGGGGATGTGTCAGACCGAGTGCTGTCATGAAAACGTGGATGAGCAGGCTTTCGAGGGGACTTGGGTTTCGTGTGAACTGCAAAACGCCGTAGAATTGGGGTATATGATACTCAAAATTTACGAAATTTGGCAATACAACACGGAGCAGTACGATCGAACCACAAAAACGGGTGGTCTCTTCGGAGGCTACATAAATCTGTGGTTGAAAATGAAGCAAGAGGCTAGTGGATGGCCCACGAAAGACCCGTCGCCCACCGAGCAGGACGCGTATATTGCAAATTATCTCGAAAATGAGGGTATCGCGTTAGATAAAGATAACCTCGACGCTAATCCGGGTTAGCGTTCTGTAGCAAAATTGTGTTTGAACTCGTTCTGGGGTAAGCTCGGTCAACGGGAAAACCTTTCGAAAACCGAGATCGTGAAGATGCGTCAACGGGTCTTGGAGCTTTTGTCCGACGAATCTCGCGAGGTTCATAAGATCGTTCACGTTAACCATGACACGATGTACGTCTGTCATAACAGCACATCAGAGAGTGTCGGCGTAAACGCGAATGTTAACGTAGTCATCGCGGCATACACCACAACACAGGCGCGATTAAAACTATATTCGTATCTCGAGAAACTGGACAGGCGCGTTTTGTATTATGATACAGACTCCTGTATTTATATTAGCAGCGGTAGCGAGGCCGGGTACCACCCACCCTTGGGGAGTCTTTTGGGTGAGATGACGGACGAGCTGACAAAGTACGGCGAGGGTAGTTTCATAAAATCTTTCGTGTCAGGCGGGCCAAAATTCTACGGCTATTTAGTAAAGCGTCCCGAAGGTGCCGATGCCTCGGAGTGTAAAGTAAAAGGAATTACGTTGAACTGGGCAAGTACTCAAATAATTAATTTTGAGTCAATTTGTCAACTCATAAAAGACCCCGATAGTGTCCATAGCGTGACATACCGAGCCATTCGCCGAACGCACCTTCATCAGGTTATCACGCGCTCGGAAAATAAAACGTGCAAACCCGTGCTCGTTAAAAGGCGTAAACACGAGGAGTACGACTCACTGCCGTACGGATATAGAGGTTAAGAAAAATTGTTAGCCTTAAATATTTTTAAGATAATTGATGATCGAATGTTTTAGGATGCTTTGTGTTGGGGAACAAGAGGAAGCCTCGAGTCCCCAAAAAATAAGGAGGCTTTTTTTAAATTTTTTAAATTTGTATATTTGAATGTGTATTAGTTTTTAAGTTATTATAAAGTTTTTACAAATTTTAAATAAAATTTATCTTATATATATATATATATATATATATATATTGTAACGCGGGAACGTCCGCAGACGAGGCTCTGGCCTCGGCGCGACCGCTCGGCGATCCCAACACCGATCCGCAAGGGCCGCTAGGGTATTTTGCGAGCGTAGGATTAATTTTTTTGTTTTTTTTTGTTGTTTTTTTTTGTTATCATCGACGGGAGAGAGAGAGAAAGAGCCGCCGAGCTTCACGAAGCTCGCCCTGTCCGGACGTCTGCAGCCGAACCCGAGCTTCGAGGGAGACAACGCCGTACTCGTTACGTCGCCGTTCAGCCGCCGCTCGCCGAGCGCCTATCTGAATCTCCCGCCGCCCCGCCGAGAAGTAGCGTCGCCGTCGTCGTCGTCAGGATTTACGGCGACGCAATCGATAACCGAGGTCCGCCGTCGATCAGCCGCATCGCGCGCGACAGAGTTGGCCGCCTGTCCGCGAGTGCGAGAGAGCGCCTCAGGCGTAAGGGGGAGGGGATCACTAGCCCCGTGCGAGCGAGCGAGAAGGGTCTCGTGAGACTTCCCGAGGGACCGCCGAGCGAAGCGACCGCGACCGACAGCGAGAGCCAGGACGAGCGAATCGAGACGCGCTGGAGAATTTTTCCATCCCGCTGCCAACGTCGAGAAAACCGAGGGTGAGCTCGATCGCGAGGCGGCTAATCTCTCGCGTTATTGATTTATTAATTTGGGTCCTTCCGACCAACAGACGCCGAGTTTGCACGACGTTCTATTTTCTGTTTTTTTTTCCCCTGTGAGACGCGACGGCCGTGTCGACCGGCCGAACGAGGCTGTTGCTCGCGTTCTGCTTGAAGTGCACGGGCGCTGTTTTCCCGCATTCTCGCGAGATCGGGAGCGGAAGGAAAAAAAAGAAATTAACCTCGAGATAAGCGGCGCGAGCGGCGCCGAGTGAAGCCGGCGCGACCGGGCGATCGGGAAATTCGCGTGGCCCGGCCACTAGGTCGTGCGGTGCGGGAAGTTGCGCGTTATTTGTGTTTTGTTTTTTTTTGTTCGAGTCAGTGCGCGAAGACGGGAACGGTACGAGTGGAGCGACGGGAGTGTATGATCGCGGGAATAAATTAACATTGTAATCGGCGGATTGAGTAGCCGAGTTTTCCGCGAAGGACTGCGTGACCGCGATTATTCTTTTCCCCTGTTATATTCTTCTACCGTCGTGAGAGTGAGCGTGTGATTGTCGTCGTCGGCCGTTTCCCGTTTCGCCGCGAGTGTGGACGCGCGGGAGCGGATTTCGGGTCTCGCTCGTTCAGATAGAACCGGTACTTTTTTTTTTCCCTTTTCCTCATTGTGCTGCGGCTTGAGTTCCGCGGTTTCGGGAATCACGAGCGAGAGCTGCGAACCGTTGCGATCCCGCGCGACGTGCGTGTGTGTTGGACGAATGCGTGGCGAGCGTCGCGGCGTGTGCGACGGCTCGCGCCCTTGAAAGGTCGAGGCGAAGTTTCGTAAGTTGTAAAGAGGCCGGGAGACTCAAGTCTCACTTAATTCTTTTCCTGTTTAATAATTTTCTCAACTAAATAAATTGATATTCTTTTGTTCGCTCCCGGCAGAATCAATCGCGTTTAATTTACTCTCCGCTCATTATTCCCTTAGAGATCTCCCGCTAAAACTCACGCCACTCTACCACACCCGAGGCTGCGGCTAGTCCGGCAAAAGCAGCTTGGCCGATTTACACCGTGGATTTTCCCCGGCGCGAAAGCGCCTGGCGCCCAATTAGAAATTAAAGGGGAGAATCCACCGGCTTTAGCTTGTGGTGTTTTTTTTTCCAAAAATAAATTGTGAATCGGGAAATTAATGCTACAAAGTGGCGCCCAACGTGGGGCCCGACGCGTGAGAGATCTCTTGGGTTTTTTTTTGCAATTAGTTTTTTTTTGAAATATTTCGTCCCGACTATAAAATCACGGGAAAGAATTTATAAAATAATTGCTTCGGGTTTTTTTTCCCCGTGTGAACAATAGATTCCATTTTCTTTTTGAATATTTTTCTTCAGTTTTTCGCGGGATAATTTCCGATTCGGGAGGTTTCGGCCGAACGTTGTATTTTTTGTCGCCTCGACCGGGCGCCGGGTCGCGCGCGCGTGAAGCCGTGCGACGGTTGGGTTGGCCTTGTCGACCGGGCGCGTGCCAGCGGCGGCCGCTTGTGTTTACATTTTGTGCGTTTGTTCGTGCGTTGTCTGAGTGTCTTGTGCCGTCTTAGTGACCGAATTAAGAGCTCGAAACGCTTACCGTGGGGACGGGAATATAATACCCAGAATATTATTTCGCATTTTACGGCATTTTGCGTTTTACGGCATTTTGCGTGGGAGTCTGGCGTTGGAAATTACGTTGCCAGCTCGTTACGGTTTCGGATTAATTCGTTTATTTGGTTGAAAGGGAAACTCCGGACATTACTTATTTTTCCTCATTCAAAGTCTTCACATTTTATTTTCTCGACTGTCTTCGGACTTAAAGATTTTTCTGTACGGACTACTCGTTGTATCTTTTGACTAATTATTCACTTTAATCTTCGTTGACCGTGTTTTTGTTTTCTGTTGACTTTCTGTCTTACCTTATTGACCTCGAATTGTTTTAATTTCCCTGACTTTAATTTTTCGGTATTGACCTTTCCGTTTTAATTATTGACTAAAAACCGAGATTTATTTTCCTGACTTATTTTTGCTATTATTTTGATTTATTTTCTTTTATAATTGATAGTTTAATTTCGATATTACGAGGACGTCCGGTTGTTCCGTTTCTGATTTTCTGACACTATTTATTTTATTTAATTTTGGATCTTTTTTTTTTGTTGTTTTTGAACACCTGTACACTTGCGGGTCAGACTCCACCCGCTGGTCGTCGGGTTTCCGCGGCTAGTAGCGCGGGACCTTCTCTACTCGTCTCCTGCCGTACAGGATAACATTTCCTACTGATTTAAGTTATATTAAGCGCTATTTGTGTTCCCATCGTTTACTCTATTCATTTATCTTCTTTTACCCCGCTATTTCTCCTTGTTACCCTTGAGTTGCGGGCCGCGTGGTTGCGCGCCGCGACCGTCGGTCAGCTCCCGACGTATACCCCCGGACTTGACAATTAAAAAAAAAAAAAGTAAAAAGTAAGTAATAACAATAATAATAAAGAAGATTTCCCCGACCATGCCTTTGATGACGATCGACGAATTGGCTGCGCTTTCGGAGGAGCAGGTGAGAGGAGAGCTGATGAACCGGGGTTTAAATAGTGACGGTCCTCCTTCTGTCTGTAAAGAGCGCCTTTACGAATCAATGAGGATGTCGAACGTGTCGGAAAGCCGTGACCCGTCGGGAATGATCACGGTAAACAACGTATCGCTGAATCCTTTCGATCAGCCGGTGCGTATTCCCGATCGGGGAGCGGCCGGTGGACAGGGCTCTTCGGCGCATTTGCCGCCTCCGGTACCGACGCATCACTCGTCTCCTCGGGCGCGGGGTCCGCGAAGTCGTTCTTCCATCCTCGCCGTGTACGATGTCCTCCGACATTGGAATTTGAGTTTTTCGGGAGCGAAGGGAGAGGAGGTAGATGTTTTTCTTTCCAGAATACGAGACGGTGTAAGGCTGGTGGACATCTCTGATCACGAGCTTCTCACGTGCATCCCGCCATTTCTAACTGGGATGGCCTATCAGTGGTTCGGTCAGGAGAGAGACCGCTGGGTTTCGTGGGCTCAGTGCGAGGAGGCCTTCCAGAGGCGTTTCGGGAATCCGGAACTGCAGAAGGTGCTCAGGCAGGAGATCGCGAACCGGGTGCAGGGAGGGACCGAGCCTGTCGAGGACTTTCTCACGTGTATGAGGGGTCTGATGATGAGGAGGGTGCCGCCCCTGTCCGTGGAAGAGCAGATAGACCAGGTCCACAGCAATCTCCTCCCGCGGTTGCAGATCGCGATCAGGCGTCATGAGATAAAGTCGTTGGAAGATCTGGGGCAGCTGGCGTCCGGTCTCGAGCGTATGTATCGCGCTGCGGAGGTTAGTCGGGTGCCACCTCCCCCCGAAAAATCAGTTTTTCCGCAGTTCGCCTTCCGCGAAGCCGCAAGGGCGCGCGTTACGTTCAACTCGCCGGCACGGGCGCAACACTCGGCTTATTACGTGCAGGGGGGGGAGCAACGAGAGGACGCCGGAGCGGAAACCAATTTTTACGGCGCAACCGAGCGACGTGCATATCCTACGTCGCCCAGACCCTTTACCGCGACTCGTCCAACCTCACCCGCTCCCGCCCGAACTCCGCCAAGGTCGGCGCTCAAGCCGACCGAGGCTTCCACCTCCGCGGCATCTTCAGCAGCTCCGCTCCTGTTGCCCGAGGCGGCGAGAGCGACGGCGTCTCCGGCCCCGGCAAAGGCAATAGATCCGGAGAGCGTAATTTGCAATAACTGCAAGCGCCTCGGTCATTTTTCTCGGGGGTGTCCGTGGCCGCAGCGGCTGCGCTGCTACGACTGCGGGAAGGAAGGCGTCACGAGAAGGGTTGCACATAACTGTCCGGGAAACGCGAGGGGGAGCCACCGATAGGGGCCAGGAAGTCTCCCGTTGCGCAAAATCAGCCCCAGCTTACGATCCCTGCACAGGATTTTGCGCAGGTAATTCTACAACATGTTGAGGAGCGGGGCGAAGCGGTTTTAGTGCTTTGCCTTGCGGTAAGAGGCCATCAGCTTCCCGCTGTGGTGGATACGGGCGCGACCAGTACGTTCGTGGGGGCTGAGGGGGTCGAGATATTAACGAAACTCGGGTTCACCGTGAGTCCGGCGGAGAGTCGAACGTGCACGATCGGGAACGGGCAGAAGATCGAGTGCGAGGGGGAGATCGCGTTCGTCGCATACCTGCGCGCGCATCGTAGAGTCATCCACGCGAGGGTGATACGGGAGCTGCCGGTTCCGCTACTTTTCGGGTTAGATTCACTGGTAAACTTCGGGATGGGAATCGATGTTGTAAAAAGATCGTGGTTCTTCAGCAGTGAGACGCACATCGAGTATCCCTTCGAGCGCGTGATTAGACCGGGAACGAAGAGTTATCGGGATTATACGTTAGCGCTGGTAGATCTGACGGACGCCGAAAACGTACGTTTACTGAATTTTCTGTGCGAGGAACTTCCGCGTCTTAGACAAGCCCCGGGGCTAACCAACCTCGTGGAGCACAAGATAGACGTGGGGGACGCAGCACCGATCAAGCAGAGGTGGTATCCGTTCACACCGGTTATTCGGGACGCGATGAACGCGGAAATTGATCGTATGCTAGGCGCGAACGTAATCGAGAAATCCAGCAGTGAATGGAGCAGCCCGATTGTCATGGTCAAAAAACCAAACGGGACGTATCGGTTTTGCGTCGATTTTCGAAAGGTCAACGCGGTCTCCAAGAAGGACGCGTACCCGCTCCCGTTCATGTCGCATATTCTCGATTGTTTAAGATCCGCCCGATATATTTCGACTTTAGACTTAAGCCAAGCGTTCCACCAGATCCCGATGGAACGGAATTCACGGGAAATAACAGCGTTCACCGCTCCGCATCGAGGCTTGTTCCATTTTAGGCGAATGCCGTACGGTTTGTCCTCTGCTCCCGCGACTTTCCAACGTCTGCTGGACCAGGTCATCACTCCGGACATGCAGCCGTCGGTATTCGCGTATCTGGACGATATCGTAGTTGCCACCGAGACATTCGAGGAACATCTTACGTGGCTCAAGCGCGTATTCGATCGCATCGTGCAGGCGGGTCTCCTGATCAACCCAGAGAAGTGTGAATTTTGTCGGAAAGAACTGAGGTATTTAGGATTCCTAATTAACCACGAAGGTCTTTTGCCCGATCCAGAAAAAACGGCTCCTATTACGGAATATCCCGCACCAACCACCGTTTCTTTGGTGCGACGTTTTCTCGGGGCCACGTCGTGGTATCGTCGTTTTATTCCCGATTACGCCAGGATCGCTGAGCCGATCACAAGGCTCACGAAGAAGAGGCAGGCGTGGGTGTGGGGAGGAGAACAGCAGAGAGCCTTTGACCACCTGAAGAAGCTGTTGGTAGAAGCGCCGGTGCTGGCTCGCCCGGACTTTGCCAAAAAGTTCACTCTCCACACCGACGCGAGTCTCACGGGGCTGGGTGCGGTTCTTACGCAGGAACCAGAGGGCGCGGAGCACCCGATCGCCTATGCGAGCCGAGCCTTGTCGGACGCAGAGCGAAATTATGACGTACGGGAATTAGAGTGTCTGGCAATCCTGTGGTCGGTGGAAAAATTTAAACCGTATTTAAACGGCTACCGCTTCACGGTAGTAACCGACCACGAAAGCCTGAAATGGCTGTTCACTCAGAAGGAACCAAAGGGACGGATCGCCAGATGGATCTGGTCACTCATGCATCTCGATTTCGACATTCTTCATCGAAAGGGTGCATTGAATCATCTCCCGGATGCACTCTCGAGAATGCACGAGCCGGTCTCGGTGAGCCAGTTGGTGGCGGGAGCGACCGTCCCGCAAAACATGGCGATGTGGATGGTGCGACAGCCGCCGACCTTAGACGAGACGCCCGAGGTGGGAGACCCTTGGTATGAGGCACGTTGGACGGAGACGCGGGACGAGCCAGAGAAGAACCCCGATTGGAAGATCGTGGAGGGGCAACTATTTCTACGTCGGAGGCTACGGAAAGGTGGTAGTCGAGATGGGGAAGACGAGTGGAAATTGGTAGTTCCACTTCCGGATCGTCCCGAAGTTCTACACGAATGTCACGACGCTCCGCAGGCGGGTCATTTGGGGAGTGACAAGACTTTCCAAAGGATCGTCTTGTCCTACTATTGGCCACGCCTGTATGAGAGTGTCTCCCGCTACGTCCAGCGGTGCGTGACGTGTCAGAAGTCGAAACCTCGTACCGGGTTGCCACCGGGACTGATGGGACGACGCGTGGTCGACGAACCGTGGACTGTCGTAGCCGCCGACATCATGGGTCCTTTTCCCCCGAGCAAATCCGGAGCGGCTTATGTACTGGTGATCCAGGATCTTTTCACCAAATGGATCGAGTGCGTCCCGCTGAAGAAGGCGACCGGGAAAAAAATCAGAGAGGCAATGGAAGAGCTGGTATTCTCGCGCTGGGGAACTCCCGAGGTGATACTCACCGACAACGGCACGGAGTTCGTGAACAAGGATCTCCGCGCGATGGCGGAGGAGATGGGGATCCATCATACTACGACACCGCCGTATCATCCGCAATCGAATCCTGTCGAACGCGTGAATCGTGTGTTAAAAACCATGATCGTTTCGTATTTGGAGGGGGATCATCGGTCGTGGGACGTCCACTTGGCCGGATTTCGCTTCGCGTATAACACCGCGCATCATTCGGTCTTAAAGACGAGTCCCGCCTTCTTAAATCTGGGCCGGATTCCGAGACCTCATCAGTTCTACCGTCGGATGGAGGGCGAGAAGGAGGTTATCCCCCTGAGCCTGGCAGAGTGGTCGGAGGGCATGAGGCTTTTAGAGGAACGGCGGAGGAAAGTTCAGCACGATCTAGAGGAGGCGTATCGCCGGCAGGCGCACGCATACAATAAAAATCGAGATCCCACTCAATTTGTGGTGGGAGATCAGGTCCTTAGAAGGCAGAGAATCCTGTCTAACGCTTCGCAGGGCGTTGCTGCCAAATTGGCGCAACGGTACCAGGGCCCATATACGGTTACGCGCGTGTTGTCCCCCGTGGTTTACGAGCTGACCGACGATCGCGGAAATATCATCAAAAAGATCGCAATATCCGACCTAAAACCGTTTTGTTCTTCTGCTTCTCCCGATCCCACAGGATAATGGAGACGCTTACGCTGGAGCAGTGCAGGCTCATCGTCGAGGATGCGTGGTGGGCACTGCAGTCCTCCACGAATGGCCCAGGATGCTGGGCGCTGCAGGCGGGTCTACTGAACCGTTGCGTTTCCCAGCTGCTGCCGTACATCAGACGAGGAGAAGGCGCGAGGGTACGGGACGTGTTCCGGGAGAGTGTGCGGCTGCGGGCGGTTGCCAGGGAACTGGAGCGAGGTAGACCCTGGGGAATATGGGTGATTCGCGGCCCGTACGACGAAGAGGAGTCCGACTCAGATGTGTCTGACGTTGAGAGCGATGAGGAGACCGTGCCCGCGGAAGATAGCGCCCCGATCGAGGGTGTGCCGGCAGGAGTCGGGGAGATAGAGGCGCCGGAAACGTTGGAGGCAAAGGAGCAAGGGGCAGTCGATGCAGAGTCGGATCTCATCGGAGGCGTTGACGAGACTGGAGGCCGGTTCTACTCGCGATGGCCCACCCCCAGAGACCCGGCGGAATACGCGCTGCCGCCACCGAGGCCCAAGCCCCGGCAGGACGTGGGCTGTTTTAACTGCGGGAAGCCAGGACACCGGTACACCGACTGCGATCAGGAACGATGCCGAGAGCCGTTCTGCCGCATTTGCGGCCGTAGACCGTTCACGGTTAAAACGTGCCCGACCTGTGGGCCGTTCTGGAAGAGCGAGGTCGGAAGAGCGGACCGAGACTACCGCCGCCTGAAGAAACGCGAAGACGAGGGAGCTTAAGCCCGATTCCCGCTGACTAACTATTTTTTTTTTTTTTTTCCCCCCCCTTTCCCATTTTCTTCGTTCCCTTCCTTTTCCCATCTTCTTTCTTCCTTTTTGATTAACCCCAAAGGGAAAAAAAAAAACAGTATTATTTATGTTATGAAATACCCGACTGAGGGAAATATGTTTATTTTATTTTTATTGTACGGCAGAGAGCGGGAGAGAGAATACCCGACTCGGAGAAGAGGAGAGGGGAGGAAGTTTAATAGTTAATAATAAAAAGAAGAACGAGAAACATCACGTAAACAATTCCGTCTCAGTGGAAAATCATTTCTTTCTGGTGGAGGCCCCTGGGTTTTTTTTTCTGTTGTTGTCCGTCCAGGGTGGAATGGGAGCGCCAGCGGGGATGGTTGTGGTCGTACGAGCGGGAGATGGCTCAGTCGAAAGCGTGGAAATGGAAGGCACGACTCGAGCAACGTATTTGGTTTTTTTTTGGAATTTAACTTATAACGTGGCATTTGCGGATCGAGGTCAGTGGTCGGCCGGTGCGGCTGTTGCGTGGCCTCATCAGGGGAGAAAGAGATGGAGACGCCTCGCGATGGGTTTTCCCTCGACCGGGTCGGTCGAGCTTAAGGGGGGGAGTGTTGTAACGCGGGAACGTCCGCAGACGAGGCTCTGGCCTCGGCGCGACCGCTCGGCGATCCCAACACCGATCCGCAAGGGCCGCTAGGGTATTTTGCGAGCGTAGGATTAATTTTTTTGTTTTTTTTTGTTGTTTTTTTTTGTTATCATCGACGGGAGAGAGAGAGAAAGAGCCGCCGAGCTTCACGAAGCTCGCCCTGTCCGGACGTCTGCAGCCGAACCCGAGCTTCGAGGGAGACAACGCCGTACTCGTTACGTCGCCGTTCAGCCGCCGCTCGCCGAGCGCCTATCTGAATCTCCCGCCGCCCCGCCGAGAAGTAGCGTCGCCGTCGTCGTCGTCAGGATTTACGGCGACGCAATCGATAACCGAGGTCCGCCGTCGATCAGCCGCATCGCGCGCGACAGAGTTGGCCGCCTGTCCGCGAGTGCGAGAGAGCGCCTCAGGCGTAAGGGGGAGGGGATCACTAGCCCCGTGCGAGCGAGCGAGAAGGGTCTCGTGAGACTTCCCGAGGGACCGCCGAGCGAAGCGACCGCGACCGACAGCGAGAGCCAGGACGAGCGAATCGAGACGCGCTGGAGAATTTTTCCATCCCGCTGCCAACGTCGAGAAAACCGAGGGTGAGCTCGATCGCGAGGCGGCTAATCTCTCGCGTTATTGATTTATTAATTTGGGTCCTTCCGACCAACAGACGCCGAGTTTGCACGACGTTCTATTTTCTGTTTTTTTTCCCCTGTGAGACGCGACGGCCGTGTCGACCGGCCGAACGAGGCTGTTGCTCGCGTTCTGCTTGAAGTGCACGGGCGCTGTTTTCCCGCATTCTCGCGAGATCGGGAGCGGAAGGAAAAAAAAGAAATTAACCTCGAGATAAGCGGCGCGAGCGGCGCCGAGTGAAGCCGGCGCGACCGGGCGATCGGGAAATTCGCGTGGCCCGGCCACTAGGTCGTGCGGTGCGGGAAGTTGCGCGTTATTTGTGTTTTGTTTTTTTTTGTTCGAGTCAGTGCGCGAAGACGGGAACGGTACGAGTGGAGCGACGGGAGTGTATGATCGCGGGAATAAATTAACATTGTAATCGGCGGATTGAGTAGCCGAGTTTTCCGCGAAGGACTGCGTGACCGCGATTATTCTTTTCCCCTGTTATATTCTTCTACCGTCGTGAGAGTGAGCGTGTGATTGTCGTCGTCGGCCGTTTCCCGTTTCGCCGCGAGTGTGGACGCGCGGGAGCGGATTTCGGGTCTCGCTCGTTCAGATAGAACCGGTACTTTTTTTTTCCCTTTTCCTCATTGTGCTGCGGCTTGAGTTCCGCGGTTTCGGGAATCACGAGCGAGAGCTGCGAACCGTTGCGATCCCGCGCGACGTGCGTGTGTGTTGGACGAATGCGTGGCGAGCGTCGCGGCGTGTGCGACGGCTCGCGCCCTTGAAAGGTCGAGGCGAAGTTTCGTAAGTTGTAAAGAGGCCGGGAGACTCAAGTCTCACTTAATTCTTTTCCTGTTTAATAATTTTCTCAACTAAATAAATTGATATTCTTTTGTTCGCTCCCGGCAGAATCAATCGCGTTTAATTTACTCTCCGCTCATTATTCCCTTAGAGATCTCCCGCTAAAACTCACGCCACTCTACCACACCCGAGGCTGCGGCTAGTCCGGCAAAAGCAGCTTGGCCGATTTACACCGTGGATTTTCCCCGGCGCGAAAGCGCCTGGCGCCCAATTAGAAATTAAAGGGGAGAATCCACCGGCTTTAGCTTGTGGTGTTTTTTTTTCCAAAAATAAATTGTGAATCGGGAAATTAATGCTACAATATATATATATATATATATATATATATATATATATATATATATATGTATATATGTATGTAGCGGGGCAGTTTTGGGGACAATTCTTGATGTGCAAAGGCAGTTTTGGGGACTGTCCCCAAAGAATTTCATATGGAAGGGCAGTTTCGGGGACTGTCTCTGTATATGCCAAGATATAAATTATACACTTTGAAAGTGTATATTTGCTTGCTTTATACACATAGGTACATTTAGGGACATTACTTTAAACATTTGTAAGGGCATATACAAGAACAGTCCTTGTATATGCCAGTATATCGATAAATTGTCAAATTTGTACATTTAGCTATATACAATATATGTATAGGCAGATACAGGGACTGTCCCTGTATATGCTCGTACATCGATAAATTGTCAAATTAGTATATTTAGCTATATACAATATATGTATAGGCAGATACAGGGACTGTCCCTGTATATGCCCGTATATCGAGAAATTGTCAAATTTGTATATTTAGCTGTATACAATATCGAAATGAAAAAAATTACCAGATATCAGCACTTCGTGAATCGATTTTATTGCGTCAGATCTCATAAAAAAGAGAAAAAAGAATTAAAAATATTGGCGCTGATACATTTAGCGTCTGCGACGTGTTGCCTGACATAATATCTCGAATCAGACATCGTCGGACAAATTCGTGTCGACGTGTGAGTTCCGACTTCACACGTATACGCACACGTATATGCGATCGTGCCAAAATCAATATTTGCCAGATATCAACATTTCGTGAACCGATTTTATTGCGTCAGGTCTCATAAAAAAGAGAAAAAAAATAACAAATATTCACATTCATACATTTAGCGTCCGCGACATGTTGTCTGACATAATATCGAATCAGACATCATCGGACAAAATCGTGCCGATGTGTCAGTGCGGACAGAGAAACGAAAACTTTTTGACAGAATCGAAATCGTAAGTGGCCAGATATTAGCGTTGCGGGCACCGATTTTATTGAAAGAGGGCTCATTGGAAAGAAAAAAATAAATAAAAAATATTGAACCTGACACATTTGGCGTCCGCGACGTGTTGACTGAGATAATTCCAGTTAGAAGTTCGTAGCAGACGAAAAAGAACGAACGTGCTGTAAACTAAGAGTAGCGCTAGCGTCTCGTCGTGAGAGTGTCGTGAGGCGGCATTATAGATTTCTTTTAATACTTGGCGTCGAGACGCTACCGCGTCTCTTGATATGTATAGGCCGATACAGGGACTGTCTCTGTATATGCCAGTATATCAATAAATTGTCAAATTTGTATATTTAGCTACATATTACATCTGTATGGGCATGTACAGGGACAGAACCCGAATATAGCAAGATATAAACTATTTTTCAAATTTAAATATTTTTATCAATAAAAATATTGGCAGTTCAAAGGTCGGCCCTCACATGGGCCCATTAATATAAAACATTCCATAAAAGCTCAGTCACTAACTGACCGTCATCCTCTTCTGCCTGGTTCGCAAGATTACGTATTGTTTCAAAACTAGAAAATGCAAATCGATTAAATAAAAAATTATTCAAGTCCCTGAAACTGACCGTTCACAATATTTCTCAAGAGAGTATTAGCAAGTCCAGCAAAATTGCTGTAGACTCCTGATGAAGCAGCTATCCGGAAAACGAAAATGAAGCTGGTGATGTTGTTATATTTTCAGTTTGTACATGCTTAACAGAATTATGATAACTTAAAACCCTAAGATAATTATAATGTTTAAATACCAGTATTAGTGATATAAAAAGAACAAGTGACATTAACGAACCTACTGAATGACATTACTTTATACGTTTATTAAAAGTATTTTACATTATTTGCGAGTCGTCACCTTTCTAACAGAGAAATCATCTTTTATTTTCACAAAATATAAAGTATTCTATCAGGATATTGAAAATGGTCTACAACGTCTAGCAAAGTAACTTGAATCAAGAGACGCGGTAGCGTCTCGAGACAAGTACATTTACGGCCGATTACCGACGGCGACCGATTTACCGACTGAACCGACCGATGACGACGAGACGCGACAAGACTCTTATACGCGAAACAACTCGTTTTCGGACACTCTCGAAAACTTTTCTTTTCTTTTTTTAATATTCAGTAAACGAATATGTTTTAGAGCAACACGTAAATTATGTTCTTTTTACGGTCTATCGATTGCAATCAAAATCGTATTTATGGAGAGGCACACAAAATAGATATTCGAGCTTAATTTTCTCAGCCTCGCCAGAACTGATGTTCAGTGGTCGTCGTCATCGCACACAACATGGCGGCGTCCACAAGCGGACGCCGCCATGTTGTGTGCGATTTTGTAAGCAGACGTCGCTATAACAGATTACGTGCATCTATCTTCACGGCAGTCACGCTCCATCTCTGTCTCTCTCTTTCTCTATGTATATCTCTCAAATCTCTTCTCGCACATCAATTATCTTGTAATTGGTTCGAACGATTTTCGTGAAATTTTGTACTCGAGGATTTTCGAGGTCACTGATTAAGAATCTGACCTCAAAATTCAAAAACTAAGAATGTCAATCCAGTATAGCACACCAAAATACAATAATTAACTAATTGATGCTCATACAAACTGGTATATGGGGGTTTTCGAGGTCGCATTTAGAAATTCAAAGTCGCGGATCCAACATGGCGGATGGAAATTTAAAATAGATTTAACTGGAATTAAATTCGGCATTCGGGGGTTTATGAGATCGCTGATTACGAATCTGTCCTTAAAATAAAAAAAAATCGAAAATGGTGAATCAAATATGGCAGTTAAAAATTCAGAATTGATTGCATCCGGATGACAATTGGCACTCGAGGATTTCAAAATCAAATTTGAATTTGATCCGCAATTTTGAATTTCTAAATTTTGAGTACAGATTTGTAATGAGCGACCCCGAACTACTGAGTGTCGGTTTTGATTTAAAGTAAATCACGTTTGAATTTTCATCCGCCATATTGGAACCTCCATTTTGAATTTCTGTATTTTGACCACAAATTCACAATCAGCAACCAAAATATTGGTTTTCCCGTGTTTTTGGCAGAGATAGTGAAATTTGTCTTGCCGCTCAAGAGAATAATTCTAATCTTGCGGAAACCTATCAATATTAAGGGCTAGGTAATATTGTATTGCTGATGTGAACTGGTATTAATGAACAATAAAAAATGTAAAGCCTCGAAAATGAATACTCGTACTTCGTGATTAACAATTTTGCGATAATATCGAAAAATATCTAGTATAAATCGCCAAGGAGAACTTTTGCAAAAAGTAGAGAAATACCCCAAAAAAACACCTTGGGTGTAAAAATCTGAGACAAGTAAATTTACATCGGCAAATGTACCTATTCTTACAAAAAGTTGTGAAATAATAAATTTATAAAAGTAAAACCCCATACTATGCAAAAAGTCGACAAATAATTAACCGCCTCGCAACGTCAAGTAAACCCGAAA
Organism: Pimpla rufipes; assembly: GCA_963932165.1. Lineage (NCBI taxonomy): Eukaryota > Metazoa > Arthropoda > Insecta > Hymenoptera > Ichneumonidae > Pimpla > Pimpla rufipes. The sequence continues at coordinate 2,409,131 of OZ010635.1, forward strand.
ATTAATAATGATAGTTTAATTAACTCAAAGTTGCATGGGTCAATTTATAAAAATTACTTGTCCGGCCTAAAGTATCGATTGTTGGTGTTGGCGGTCGACGAAACAGTTCATTGTGCGTATTTAGCTAATATACCAGTTGTCATGTTAATTTGATAAGTACAATGGCCGGACAAGCAATTTTTATAAATTGACCCATGCAACTTTGAGTTAATTAAACTATCATTATTAATTTTCGGATTTACTTGACGTTGTGAGGCGGTTAATTATTTGTCGACTTTTTGCATAGTATGGGGTTTTACTTTTATAAATTCATTATTTCACAACTTTTTGTAAGAATAGGTACATTTGCCGATGTAAATTTACTTGTCTCAGATTTTTACATCAAATATTACAAAAAAAAGCACATCGAGTTAAATCACCGTAATAATAAGTTTACAATAAAGTTACAGTATTAAAAGTTAAAGCAAGATAAAAATCGCTTTCGAAACTTTTTTTGAGAGACCTTAAAGTTGTCTTAGGTTTATTTTGCTGTGTTCTTTCTTTTTTTGTCATGAAGTCCCGGAAACTGCCCTTACATATATTGTATATTGTTACGTCAAAAGTGTCGTGGATTTTACTCGAGCGACAATTTTACACGCATTAGTGCGGTTCAGCGTGATTTACCCGTGCTCTGGTCAAGAAGGAAGGCTCCTCCCTATACCACATCTGACGAAGTACACTAAACGCGCAAGCTCTGTTTCGAGTCTAACCTTTCGGAAAATTACTCGGGGACGAGCTGCGAATGCTTCTCCAAAGGGAATTTGACTGAGGTCTGAGATGATGATGATGTGATAATGGCTCGAGACAATGCGCGGATGATATTTCACCGATATAATTAAAAATTTCACTTACCCTTTTTGTATTGAACTGGATGCTGATGCTGCAGGTGGAAAGGACACAATCGTAAAGAAACGGTGACACTGAATTTAAGAATGCAATCGTCGAATTTTATTCGTAAAACGAGGAAATTAAATAGACCGATTTTTCTCAACAAAGAATGTTAACATGTAATTAATCGTGATGATGTTCACAAATATCGGCACCTCGTGGGGTAACAAAATTCAGAGTTCGGATGTACAAATTTCTAAAAATACGAAGCGTGCGAAATTATAAAATAAAATACAAAATTGGTCGATGCCCGAGAATACAAAACTGTAGAGTCTTATTTAAGTCTATAACTCCTAAGTCCCCGTTTAGGACAAAGGTTCGAATTACGAAAAATGAAAATCCTGGCGACGAACGGAATGAATCTAAGTCCGCGGTCGGATTAAAATTCGATGATGATTGGAGCTCGAGATTTTCTAAGTCCGCGTTACGATTTAATTTCGGAGCTGATTTTCTTCAAAGTCCGCGATGTGATTTAAATTCGGGGCCGATTTTTTTCTAAGTCCGCGGTCGGTTTAAATGATTTTTTCCTAAGGCCGCGGTCGATTTAAATGATTTTTTTCTAAGTCCGCGGTTGATTTAAATGATTTTCCTCTAAGTCCGCGGTCGGGCAGAAATTCGTCGTTAATTCGATTTTAAAGTTTCGGTCTATGCTCGGGCAGAGATTCGACGTGGGTAGATCTAATTTTCGGGGCGCACTGTCTTTGTCGATACCCTTTTGTCTTTTTATATGATTGGGTCCCTTGTCTTTTGATTGAGCGATGGTAGGGGTAGTACCCACGTGATCTTCGACTCCCTATCTCATGTTAGAGGAGGACACCGCACTTTTCAGGTCGCGCGTGGCTCCCGTCCCCCGCGCCTGTCCCTTGCCCTGGCTCCACATTTACGACTTCCTCTTTCGTCAATGTCTTCTCGATGTTTCGACCAGGTGTTCATTCTTTTCGTTGGAACGATTTAGTTGTTGCCTTATTTGGACCTCTTCGCTTATAAGTTTATAAGTTTGCTATAGAATACATTATCTGAGTCCTTGAATTTTTAACAAGATCGCGTTGACCCGGATTTGAATTTACAGACTGTAATTCTCGAATTTGTTGTTGAAAGTTCATCTTCGCTTGTTGTTGCTAATACGCGTTGTTATAAATTTTGTATAAAATTGCAGTTCCATATTCTCGTGAGGACGTATCTTGACTTTCTTAATTATTGTAATTGTGTAAATCCCAATTTATAAATTGTTGAACCTTCCACCATTTTGTTTATATTAACAAGTATCCTACCGAATGTTATAATTTTCAAAAGTTATTCGTATCTAGATGTATGAATCCCGATTTTATAAACTATTAATCCTTTTACCATTTTCTTATGTTAACAAATTATCCTACTGAATGTTATAACTTTTAAAAGTTATCCGTATTTGAATGTATGAATCCCGATTTTATAAACTATTAATCCTTTTACCATTTTATTATGTTAACAAACTATCATGGTGAGTTATATAATTCTTAACAATTGTTCATGGACAATTTAGTCGTTTTTGCCTCTTTATCTTACGGGGCTCCGTCTTTTGAATTCCAAAGGTTCCTTGAGACATTGATTATTTCGTCTTGTTGCATTCTCTTATTCTTTAATCTCTGCATTTACAGGGGTCTTCAAGAAAAGCGGAAGAATAGTTTTAGTTATCTGGCCAGACTATAACTCCATTACACACAAATCATGATTTCCGAGACGAAAAATGAAACAACGATTTTGGTGGAACGTAGGGCATTCACCCGGTGTTCTCATAATCTTCTAGCTATCAGGGCTAAGTAGATTTCTTTTATTTCCCTTTTTTGTAACCACAGGCGGGTTCGGCTGCAACGAGTGATCGAGGATCGTTAAGAGGCGTGGTAACGCAAGGCCAGCGGCTGACGGTCGATAACCGACCCGCCCAGTTGCTTCTAGTTTCGTCTATCGCCGCTCGCTCGAGTGGCGTAGGTGACTTTTTCTAGAGAGCTTAGTGTTTTGAAAAATCGGGCCCTGTTGTACCATCATCCGCACTCTTTTACTTCGACTGGCCCAGCGCTATCTGTTAACAGATATTGTAGTTTCCAGGGCCTGCAGGGACCGTTGCTCGTATAATCGCTTAATGCCCCCCTTTCGCCAGAAGTCTCGAAACCCATGACTGAACTAAGAGTTCGTTTGTGCGAATAGCGCGAAGTTACGGCCTGACGTAACAATATATTCATTTCGCTGGGCTTTTAGAGACTTAAACAAATGGAACACTGTGAACTTCACAGAATCTACTAAATAATATAACTTCCATGTATCAGCACGTTGATATATTTCTTTTAAAAAGGCGTTTTAAGGCTTTTTGTGCATCGTCACATTTCTGAAATCAGTTTATTGGCACTGAACAGCATAACTGTCAATTTTATTAACAACGGGCAGCTGCAAGTAAAAAAAATCGAACAAATGTAACGTTAAAGCAAGATAAAAATCGCTTTCGAAACTTTTTTTTGAAAGACCTTAAAGTTGTCTTAGGTTTATTTTGCTCTGTTCTTTCTTTTTTCGTCATGAAGTCCCCAAAACTGTCCTTACACATATTGTACATATTCATTTCGCTGTGCAGCAGTTTTCGAGACTTCAACGAATAGAACCCTGTGAACTTTAAAGAATCTACTGAATAATATAACTTCCATGTATCAGCACGTTGACATATTTCTTTTAATAAAAGGGTTTTAAGGCTTTTTTGCATCTTCACATTTCTGAAATCAGCAGATTGGCGCTGAACTGCATAACTGTCGATTTTATTAACAGCGGCCAGCTGCAAGTAAAAAAAATGCAACAAATTTAACGTTAAAGCAAGATAAAAATCGCTTCCGAAACTTTTTTTTGAGAGACCTTAAAGTCGTCTTAGGTTTATTTTGCTCTGTTCGTTCTTTTTTTGCCATGAAGTCCCCAAAACTGCCCTTACATATATTGTATATATTCATTTCGCTGGGCGGCAGTTTTAGAGACTTAAACAAATGGAACACTGAGATCTTAAAAGAATCTACTGAATAATATAACTTCCATGTATCAGCACGTTGACATATTTCTTTTAAAGAAGCGTTTTAAGGCTTTTTTGTATCTTCACATTTCTGATATCAGCTGATTGGCGCTGACCTGCATAACTGTTGATTTTATTAACAGCGGGTAGCTCCAAGTAAAAAAAATCAAACAAATGTAACGTTAAAGCAAGATAGAAATCGCTTCCGAAACTTTTTGACGTATGTAAATAATAAATAAAATCACAAATAAAGCGCAAATATGTGTAGATATTTTAATAGACAACATATTATTCTTTTCTTTCAATTTATATGAATAATCACATTTCTTTCAAATAATCACATTTCTTTCAAATAATCATTCTCGTCATATAGATATCACAGTCTTTCATAAATTTGATCCTTTCATAGTTATATCAATTTCGACGCGCCATAATTCTCACATTCAAATATTCAATTGTTACAGTGCATACAGGAAAAAAGCCCTCACCACATTTTTTTTAGAAATATTTTTTACAGATTTATCTGAAATGTTGTTCATATGTAGATAATCACCAAAAAACATTTGGATACCTTATTCTAATTTGCTACACATGTCGACTACGGAGCTTCCTTCATGAAATAGCCAAAATTGATGAACATACTTCCTTGGAGGGGTAGCTTCGGTAAAGGTGTAGTATACTCAGGAAGCAATTTGCAAGGTTCTACTTTGCAGGCTTGTTTTGTATTTTATGATGTTTTTCATAGACCTATCAAAAACAACATAAAAAAAAAAAAATTATTGATCCATTTTTGCTTGTCGACCAAAAATGTCGTTTTTTGTCGTAGTATTTTGTAGATTTTTACAGATTTTTAAAAAGGGGCGTTTCTTGTTTAGCTTTAAATATTTATAATAAAAAAAAGTTGATTATAAAAAATCAGAACAAATTTCTACATGCATTTTTTTGTCGAAGAATAACATCAAATTGCTTTTTTGTATGGAATATTTCTCAACATATTCCATTCGTATCTTGACGGAATGCCTCATATTGAAACACGTATATTTGACGGGCAGCTTTGCTACCCGGGTATTTTTCGCGACAGGTCCCCAAAAGTAAACCCCCCTAAAAAATAGCCCTTAGGCCACTTTTAAGGCACTCATTTGAAAGTCGCGCTCCGTATGCTGTGGACGTCGCACTTTGTTCCGAGACATCCAAGCCGCTTATCTTGTTCGGTCTATTCAGTCACAAGATACCATGTAATATGAGGTTCTCAATAACAGAAAATTAATTTTTAACGTTCAAAAAGAAGATATATGAACAAATAGAAAAATGATTATAATATTTGTGCATATTACTCAAGGCCAGACTAAGAGATTTTTCAAATTTGGTCTTGTTCGGTTCAGTCAGTCCAAAGAGACCATGTGATACGGACGTCCGGGTAACAGAAAATCAGTTCTTAACATTCAAAAGTCCTTATTAATGAATTCTGTTATACCAAGAATATGTGTATCGCTGTGCTCAAGAAAAGTGCTGTAAAAATAAATGAACAAATTCAAAGAAAACTAAAATTTTCCATCAAAAAGGTGATTTAGCCGCAAACAGACGAAATTTAGTAAGCACTTTTGTGTGTTTTTTTAAAACGTGGGTGCCTAAAAATGTATATGTTTTGTATTTTCATATGTGTATCGCTAGTTTTGGGGACAGTCCTCAAAACTACCCCAACACATAGGGAGGCAGATTTGGGGACAGTCCTTGAAAGAACCGATACATATAATTCATGAATATATGTATGGGAAGCTTTCGGGACAGGTCCCCAAAAGTGCCTTTATACATAAGGAAATATTTTTAAAAATGTATATTTTTTGCTTTTTTCGTAAGTGTATGGGTAGTTTTGGGGACAGTAGTCAAAACTACCCATGCACGTACGAAGGCAGTTTTGGGGACAGTCCTCGAAAGTACCGATACGTATACAAAATTGATAGACGTAAAGGTAGTTTTGAGGACTGTCGCCAAAAATGCCGTTACACAAATGAAATTTAGGAAAAAATATATTTTTTTTGCATTTTTCATTAACGTAAGAGCAGTTTTAGGGGCAGTCCCTAAATCTGCCACTTAATAGTTTTTTATGTATAACTTCGACAAATTTGATTTTTTCCGCTAATCCTTTGGAGAGGTCACGCAGAACATCATTCCTGACATTTCTGCAAGAATGAAAATGGGATCTGAAAATGTCCCCAAAACTGCCCCGCTACATATATATGTAGCGTAATATCTATATATATATATACTAGGGGGCTGCGCCCCATGCGCGCTTCGCGCGCCAACCTCAGGGGGGGGGGGGCTTCGCCCCCCCCCCGCGCGCTTCGCGCGCTCCCCTCCCCTCAGCGCCTTAAACCTATCAAACCTAACGCAGATTAACTTAACCCTACCTAACTTAAACCTACCTAGCTCTTAACTCTACCTAACTTAAACTTATCTAACTGAACCCTACTTAACTAAACACTACTTAACCTAACCCTACTTCATTTAATTCTACCTAACTCGGGACCCCCATCCCTCAGAACCTCTATCCCTCGGGACGTCCCTCCCATCCCTCAGAATCCATATCCCTCGGGTCCCCCCATCTCTCAAAACCCCTATCCCTTGGGACTCCCATACTTGAAATACATATCCATCGGGACCTCCATCCCTCAGAACCCCTATCCCACGGGATATCCCTCCCATCCTTCAGAATCCATATCCCTCGGGACCCCTCATCTCTCAAAACCCCTATCCCTCGGGACTCCCATACTTGAAATACATATCCCTCGGGACCCCCATGCTCGGAACCCCTATCCCTCGGGAACCCCGTTACACGGAAGGGTTAAGTTAGGTACGGTTAAGTTAGGTAGGTTTAAGTTAGGTAGGGTTAAGTTAGGTAGGGTTAAGTTAGGTAGGGTTAACTTGTCCCTCGGGATCTCCCATCTCTCGGGAACCTCCATACTCGGGAGCTCCCATACTCCGAACCTATATGCCTCCGGAACTCCCATACTCCAACCCGTATGCCTCGGGAACTCTCGTACTCGGAACTCCTTTCTCTCGGGAACTCTCGTACTCGGAACTCCTTTCTCTCTAGAACCCCTGTATTCGGAACCCCTATCCCTCGAAAACCCTCATGGGGCTTAGAAAAATTCTACCTCCAGTGTGTCATTTGACCCCGGCCTTCACGAAAAACTCGCTGGAAATTCCATGGCCTACTTGATACCACTCTTCAAAAATTCCATGACCAACTTGATACCACTCGCCCAAAATGTCATGGCCAACTGGATGCAACTCGCTAAAAATTCCATGGCCAACTTGATACCACTCACTGGAAATTCCATGGCCTACTTGATACCACTCGCTGAAAAGTCCATGTCCAACTTGATACCACTCGCTGAACATTCCATGGCCAACTTGATACCACTCGCTGAAAATGCTATGGCCAACTTGGTATCACTCGCTGAAAATTCCATGGCCAACTTGATACCACACGTTGAAAATGCAATGGAATCGTTGCCATGGCAATGGTTGCCAAGGTAACGGTTGCTAAGGCAATGGTTGCCAAGGTAACGGTTGCTAAGGCAATGGTTGCCATGGTAACGGTTGCCATGGAACCGGTTGCTATGGCAATGGTTGCCAAGGAAACGGTTACTATGGCAATGGTTACCATCCGAACGGTTACTATGGCAATGGTTGCCATGGAAACGGTTGCTATGGCAACGGTTGCCATGGAAACGGTTGCTATGGCAACGGTTGCCATGGAAACGGTTGCTATGGCAACGGTTGCCATGGAAACGGTTGCTATGGCAACGGTTGCCATGGAAACGGTTACTATGGCAATGGTTGCCATGGAAACGGTTACTATGGCAATGGGTGCCATGGAAACGGTTACTATGGGAATGGTTGTCATGGAAACGGTTACTACGGACCACCCCGTGGGGGGGGGGGGAGGAACCGGGGCATGATGACCCCCCCCCCCTCGGTTGCTGACCCCCACTCGATACTTGACACGGCGACGGCGGCGAGATCTTTTTATAATACAGAGAGATTTGGGGGCTACGCCCCCTGCGCGCTTCGCGCGCTTCCCCCCTTGACGCCGTAAACCTGATTAACTCAACCCTACCTATCTTAATTCCACCTAATTTAATCCTACCTAACTTAACTCTACCTAACTTAACTCTACCTAACTTAACCCTATCTAACTTAACCCTACCTAACTTAACCCTACCTAACTTAACCCTACCTAACTTAACCCTACCTAACTTAACCCTACCTAACTTAACCCTACCTAACTTAACCCTACCTAACTTAACCCTACCTAACTTAACCCTACCTAACTTAACCCTACCTAAGTTAACCCTACCTAACTTAACCCTACATAACTTAACAATATCTAACTTGACCCTACCTAACTTGACGCTACCTAACTTAATTCTATCTAACTTAATCCTACCTAACTTAATTATATCTAACTTAATCCTACCTAACTTAATTCTATCTAACTTAATCCTGCCTAACTTAATTCTATCTAACTTAATCCTACCTAACTTAATTCTATCTAACTTAATTCTATCTAACTTAACCCTACCTAACTTAACCCTACATAATTTAATCCTACCTATCACGGGACCCACATCCCTCAGAACCCCTATCCCTCTGGACGTCCCTCCCATCGCTCAGAATCCATATCCATCGGGACCGCCCTTCCGTTCCTCAGATCCCCTATCCCTCGTTCGCGCGCTCACATGTCCGTTTTTCATTTTCCAAAACCATAAATCCCCCAAGGCCTGTTTTTTCTAAGTCCTTTTCCAAAAACATCGGCCCCAAAGCGCGGGCCCCTTGAAGGACTTAGAAAAAATCATCCGAAGTCCCTTCCCAGGTCACCTTCACCGTGCGGTTTGGTGAAGCTGACCCCCGCCCTCGATTATCCTACACGGCGGCGGCGGCGGCGGCGAGATATTTTTATTATATAGAGAGATATACTAGGGGGCCTCGCCCCCTGCGCGCTTCGCGCGCCAACCCCAGAGGGGCTTCGCCCCCCCCCCCCCTGGGGGGCTTTGCCCCCCCCCCCCCCCCCCCCCGCGCACTTCGCGCGCTCCCCCCCCCCCCGAAACGTCGAACAAATCGACAGCGGTTGATTTCATGGTAACTATCACGGTGGTAACCGTCAAATGTTACTACCATAGCAACGACAAAAAAATTGTCATATTAAATTCATCAACCGAAGCAGCTGTCAGACGATCATGACGACGTGCAGCGACGAATTTAACCATTGTAAGTAACATTATCTTCTTAATAAATGGTGTAAATTGTATGAGATGATCTTTAAATTAATGTCTATTATTTAAAACTTCATTATGTAGTACTCAGGTATAATGTAAGTGCCGTTGTGGTTCACGCGGCGAGCGTTGAGAGAATAGTTTCTGTGTATCCGCGGATAATCCTCGCCTATACTTGTATATGTGTGTACGCTGCCGAATTGTAACGACGGTTATGCCGAGACACTCTCTCGCCAGTTCGACCCGATCGCGCGTAGCGAGCACCACGCAGAATTTTAATAAAGACGACGACGATCGACAATTAAGTTTCGCATTAAATCGGAGTTTTATTGAACCTGACATCTCCATCTACCAAAGTGTATTATGTCTAACAATTGTTTAAAAATTAGTATTGAACGACGGATGGGACGACGCGTTGGTCGAAGCGCTCGACCGATTTGAGGCTACTGAAAAGAAGTCTCGTGATCGGTAAGTGTCTCTAGTTGTACACATTTTTTAATATAATCCCTCACAAAATATTTAATTACAGATGTGTCCGTGAAATCCTGGCTGGTGTCGTAGACATGGTGTGTCGTTGCGATTTAAAGCGGAAATTGGCTGCTGTTCAAGCCGGTCTATCAAAGAGTCCGAAGAAGCAATGAGACTTTCTATTTTTTGGTGTTGTTCAATGTTTTCGGTTTTTAAAAATTAAATTAAATTTTCTCCGGCTTATTTTAAATGTAAAATTTCCCATTTAAAATCCATTAAATCCGTTTAGATTTGCTGCATTTGTTGCCGTTGTTGTTGTAGTCGTTGTCGCTGGGTCTAAAAAAGTAAGAAAAAGAGTTAGAAATTCAAAAAGCAAGAGAGAGAGAGAGAGAGAGAGAGAGAGAGAGAGAGAGAGAGAGAGAGACAGAGACAGAGACAGAGACATAGACAGAGACAGAGACAGAGACAGAGACAGAGACAGAGACAGAGACAGAGACAGAGACAGAGAGAGAGAGAGAGAGAGAGAGAGAGAGAGACAGAGACAGAGACAGAGACAGAGACAGAGACAGAGACAGAGACAGAGACAGAGACAGAGACAGAGACAGAGACAGAGACAGAGACAGAGACAGAGACAGAGACAGAGACAGAGACAGAGACAGAGACAGAGACAGAGACAGAGACAGAGACAGAGACAGAGACAGAGACAGAGACAGAGACAGAGACAGAGACAGAGACAGAGACAGAGACAGAGACAGAGACAGAGACAGAGACAGAGACAGAGACAGAGACAGAGACAGAGACAGAGACAGAGACAGAGACAGAGACAGAGACAGAGACAGAGACAGAGACAGAGACAGAGATTTGATTTGATTTTATTTTATTTTTTATGCCCTAGTGTTACTTTGGGGCAACAAGGTTTTACAATTCACAATGAACATGATAATAGCATTTGATGTGTACATTTCGTGAGCACTTATACCTATTACTTAATCTATACCACTGGAAGTAACAATTTCAACAAGAGTTTGCAAAATAATTATACTTATAAATAAATGAGATCGACTCTTCATTTATCAGATATATATATATATAATTTTTCCTTTCCCTTTCTACTCCATCAACGCTTGCAATTCTTAATCTTGATTTTTAACCTACTAATTTCTGACATTTTTAAAGTACTCTTCATCTTAATCTTTAGCCTTAATCGCATTCCGAACTAGTCGATTCTAGTGCCAGTAGGTACGAGTGGAGCTTAGTCTTGAAAATGCCAATTGACTCAGACTCAGTAATGGTAATAGACAGTTCATTCCAAAAATAAATGCCGGCCAAGTGAAACGAATTTCTGTAGGTGGAAGTCGAGTGATGCGGGATGTGGAAGGTGTTTGGACCCGCAATTCGAGACGATCTCCGCAGTGTATCGTCCGAACGCTGGAACAGCTCCAGGATATAGGGTGGAGAGTTGCCTCTGACGACTTTAAAAATCTCAGTGCCTAAGAAATATCTTCGCCGACTTTTCATTGACATCCAACCCAGACGCTTTCGATAGGGCGTAATATGCTCGTCGCGTTTTAGATTGAAGATAAATCGGATCGCGCAGTTTATTGCTCGTTGCAGTTTAGTGTTGAGTATTTCCGTCATGTCATTACACACCAAGCAGCAATAGTCGAGGAGGGGAAGAATGAGCGACGAGACGAGTTTTACCTTCAGATCAAAAGACAAGGCGTTTTTGTGAAATTTTAACTTGTATAGGCTGAACTGTATTTTTCGAACTGTTTCTGAGACGTGACTGCACCAAGACAGATCAGACCGCATCATAACGCCGAGATTTCGGACTTCGCTAACATAGGGAATAGATTTGCCATTTACTAGGATTGTGGGTAGCGCGCTTAGATCGATCTTATTAGTATATGCGGAACTTCCAGAAATCAATACTTTAGATTTTGCTACATTCAATGTGAGGCTGTTAGCTGATGCATAATCTGCAATGACATTCACATCTTGGGAAATGCGCCTAAGCCCGCAGTGCAGCTGAGAAACGTGACAATGACAATAAATTTGCGTGTCATCCGCGAAAACCATGTGTTGCGAGTGCTGGAGTAGAGCGCCGATATCGTTTATGAAGAGAGAAAATAGTATAGGGCCTAGCACAGATCCCTGTGGTACTCCAGTTGTTGTAGACACCCAAGCAGAACAGTTTCCCTTTTCGTCAACCACAGCCTGTGACCTCTTAGTAAGATGCGCGAAGATCCACTCGAGGGCTGAATCACCAAAACCGATCCTTCTCAGCTTGCGAAGTAGCAAAGAGTGCGATATCATATCGAAAGCCTTACTAAAATCAAACAGGACGAGGATGGTTACCCGCCCCTCATTTACATTTTTTTTTATATCGTGGTTGATCCCCAGAAGAGCCGTCTGGGTTGAGTGTCCACTGCGATAACCAGATTGACGCTGATCAAGAATAGCGTTTCTCGTTATGAATTCCGTAATTTGGCCGTGAGCTACTCTTTCCAGCAGTTTCGAAAATTCAGACAAGTTGGCGATTGGTCTCGTATCTGAAGGAGAGACAGGAATCTTGATTTTCGAGAGAGGTCTAATGAATACGCGTTTCCATGCTGAGGGAAAATGATTGAAAGAAAAGCAATAGTTAAATATAGCTGTGAGTAATTCACAGATGATGTCGAGCGAGTTCCGCATAGAGAATAACGTGATGAAGTCAGGTCCCGAGGTGAAGAGAGGCGAGGACGCTGAAGAAATAAGCTTGCGTACGTCAGAGCTCGTGACTCGAGTGAAAGAAAAAGAAGGCTCAATGGAGGGAATTTCGACCAAACATGAAGCGAGATCAGATAGGGTGCAAGGCGGGGCTGAGTTTGAGACAGACGCAAAGTAAGTATTTAACTCGTCCGGCGTGAAATAATTTAGTGGCGATACTTGACTGGTTTTTATGAGCCCGAAGTTCGCTAACTCTCGCCAAATCTTTGACGGATCAGAGATGTTTGAGAACTTCTCAAAGTGGAATTTATCCTTTGCTCGCCTTAGATCAATAGTTAGCTGATCTCTGTATTCCCTGTAGATTTCGTAATCACGTTCTTTTCGAGATCGTTTCGCTCTCTGATACACTTCCTTTCTGTCACTAATTCGCCGATTTAGCTCAGCTGTAAGCCATGGTGCCGGGGGTCTCGTAACCGTGAATGTCTGCAATGGAGCATGCGCGTCTAGAGAACAGACCAATGATTCAGAGACTAAACTGAGTAGAGAATCCAACTCCGATTTGGATTGACACAGCTCACTATCCATAAGTGTAAAACAATCGCGATGCAACAATTGTGACTTTAAGGTGTTTGTGAATTCATCCTCTCTGAAATTTCTAAGATTGCGCCGAACTATAGTTCTGTGAGATGGAGCTGGGGTTTCGAACTTATATGTTAACGTGAGAAGGTCATGTCCATTAATGAACGGTGCATCCGATTTGTTAGATGACACTATTTTGACCAGGTCATCTACAATAATAACGACAAGACAGGTGTCAGAATACGACGTATGAAAAGTCGGTTCAGTAGTGATTATGTTCATCGACAATGAGGAAACAACTTATCTAAGATTTTTGGTTTCATACGTAGTGGCTAGAAGATTGCAATTCAAGTCACCCGCGATTATTACGTTCTTATAATTATGAAAGTATACCGAGAATTTTTCAACGAAATCATCAAAATTCTGGCCCTTTGGGCGCCTATACATTGCAGCGAATAATAATGGTTCCGTGCTCGCTCCTCTGATATCGAGTATTAGATACTCCGAAGCATTTGAGAATTCACTGGGCGACAGCGAAAGAATCTTACTCTTTAGTGTTTCATGAATATAACAAGCTACGCCGCCACCCTGCTTGCCCTCTCTATCATTTCGAATAATATAGTAATTATTGATGCCCACGAGTTCATCTGCGACGTGAGAATGAAGCTAGGTTTCAGAGATGGCAATTATATGGAAAAAATTGGTCTCGAAATACGCCTTAATATACGCGAAATGGCCCGGAACAGAATTGGCATTGAACTGTGCTATTTTGAGACACGATTTTTCATTGACACTAGTATTATTCGAGCGAACCGGAGTATCGAGGTCAACAATGTCGAGTCAATCGAGCTTCCTAAGGTCTTCTTCTGTCGAAATCGTGATGGGCTCGTGATTATTATCTTTGCGCGCAAAAACATTCCCGCATCTAGCCCACACGTATTTAAACGAAATCTCAAAAGCTTTTTGCTTAGCCTGACGGAGCAGCTTATACGTCTCGGAAGACAGTAGTTCATTAACAAATAATCGGTCGTCGCTATCAGTCCCGAATACATCCCTGAGTGTCAGGCGTTTCTTTTTCCGCATTAGTTTAAGAATGTAGTCGCAAACCTGCTGAGACTTTAGAGCGATAATTATCGATTTCTCGGCCCGCACTGCTTGTGTTCCACTACGAACGGCAGGGGTAGCTCCACCGCGAGCTGCAGGGGTAGCTCCACCGCGTGCTATAGGGGTAACGCCACCACGAGCTGCAGGGGCAGTAGTAGTCTTGGGTAGTATCTCTCAAATCTCTAGGATATCACTATTTAACTCCGGGGCACCGAGCGCGGCCAATATTCTGATCGCGATTTCTCGCGGCGACTCTTCGATTGTCATGGGGATTCCCGGTACAATCATCTCCGATGATTGCGTATGGTGGGGGCTACGAACAGCGACCGACGCAGATTGTGCATCTTTAAGATCACGGATCTCTCTGATGAGCTCAGTATTTTGAGTTTCGAGTGCTAGAATTCTGTCACCGTGCGCAGAGATAGTGGCTACCACACCGGATAATTCGTCGAGTTTAGCTGACACTTCACCGTTAACTTTGGTCTGAGCTGCTATGAAATCGGAAAAATCTTTACTTGACGCCCTAACTGTTTGCCATATTAAATCAATAGTGTTTCCCCCGGTCGCCATATTCTCAACTACTTGCTGTGCGTCTTCAAATACGTCTTCAGAAAAATTGCTTATACAACAGGCCCTAGCGCTCTTGTACGTTAAATAATAGCCAACACAGCCCGGATGGAACGTGTGTGAACAATCAGGACATTTTACCGCTTTTCCCGCAATTTCTGATTTGCATTTAACGCAAATCTCTCTCGGCATTAAGATATGCTAATTACTGACGTTTGTTTTTACTAAAGTATTGCTGCAGAGATCGCTACTTTATCCCCCTGGTCGGTATCACACACATTCATAAAGTAGGATGGTAATACCAGCTGATGATAAAACAGCACGAGATCGATGTTGATGCTGGCCGATGATTTACAGCTGTAGAGGGCAGGTCGATTCTTGAGCCGAATTCAGCCGGAGTTTGCCGAGCTGTCCGAAGTCTGGGAGCTGTGACGTGAGCGGATCCCATGCGCATGCGTAATCCACACCGAGAAGCCAAGCAGAGCCCGAAGAAAGATTGAGGTTATCTCAGCCGAGAAAACTTTTCACCACGTTTCCTCAACGATTAAGCCAAATGCAGGTGTAATTGATATGCGTGGGTGAAAAGCAGTTTGTGCGCATGCTTTATTAACTGCAACAAAATTGCCCGAGGGCACGAAAAGAAAGCAACTAGTCCAAGAAACACGGAGCAAGAAGACAGCGATGTATAGTACTCACAGAGAGATTAAGGTTAAAAAAGAAAAGAAAATCAAGTTTGATTTTTGTTGAATAAAAATAAAAAAACAAAAAATTTAATTGAATTCAGAAATTTAATTTTTTTTAAATTAAGGTTAAAAAAGAAAAAAATTCAAATTTTTCTTTTTTTTTCTTTTTCAAAGATTAAAAGAGTTGTTATTGCGAAACCGCGGGGAAAACAACGGAAATGTATTTTTTAAATTTTAGTCATCATTAATTGCCATTTAAGGGGGGAAACCGGTTTAGGAGGCCGAAATTTTGGTGTTTTTCGTGAATTTTTTAAATAGGGAAGGAATAATCTGAAATTGTTTAAACTTGGAGGGTATTTTATTTATGGTTTGATGTACACTTTAGAATTTTTTCAAGTAATTTCCCCCGGAAATAGTCGCGTTAGAACGTGCTGTCCATGGACGATTGCCACCCAAGTATTTTGCTGGCGGGAACTCCTGAAATCGCAATTTTTATCTGTAATCATCCACATTTTTTTTTCTCGTTAACAACATATTTTCTAAGAATATGAACCTAAATCTGGTAAAAAAAAATGTCATGTTTTTGAAGAGTTTGAACACGATATCATTGTTTTACACCATATTTTTTCACCTTCTTTGCATAAAAAAATTTTTTAATAACAATATAATCTCAGATTTAGGTTCATATAGATTGGAATCGAATAAAGAATAATCAAAATAAAATTCAGAACGATTGGTCAATAACTTTTTTAGCTAGAACGCCCACCAGTTGAAAAAAAGTCGTTTCGAGAAAAACGCGTTTGAAATAAAATGAAGCGAAAACAAGACATTCATGGCAGTAATTAATTATATAAAATGATCAGCGGTTAATCGGCTATGCCAGCACCATATAGCAGTCCCTCTTCTTGTTCGTACGCGTCATTAGGTTGAGATTTCAAGGAAATTTTATTGAATCAAGGAAACTTTTTCTCTCGGTGTACCGCGCGCTTCGGCGCCGAACCGACGGGCCACTCAAGTACTCATAACATCGGAAATAATGCGAATTTTGGTTTCAAATTTTTACCACATATTCTTGAGGAGTTATACTAACAATTTCTGCAATAAAAAAAGTCGATTTTTTTATCGGTCTAAACTGGTTTCCCCCCTTAAGGAACAATAAGCGTTCCTTTAATTTTTGATAAAACTTTGACGCTACGGTAAAAAATAACGGTTCAGCAGATCAATTTTTAAATCTTGGGGGCTCGTTGGGCATGTATTGAAGTAAAAAAAACCCCTAGAAACATGAGTCATTATCGCAATATCTGCCAGGTTGACGTGAATTTTCCAAAACGGGAAAAAAGTTCATTTTTTTGGTCTTTTTCAAATCAATATTAAGGTTACAAAAAAAAAAAATCTCAAAAGCACCAGAAGGTTCTTTTAGAGCATTTCTTCCAGTTTACAAAACCCACCTTTAGCTCGCTGTGCGATAATTTGTTCATGCTATATTGCTGTTCTACGAAAAAAAGCTCCTTTTTTCTTTGAATGCCAATATCTCATTAACAAATGGTTGTACAGAAATCAGCAACAGAACATTTTAAAGCTAAAGAAACAGGCTAAAGGACCCCACTATTGATAAAGCCACAACCATTTTTTTTGTGCCCGTGGGCGATTGTGAAAATGACAAAAATTTTGAAAATTTTTTCTTTCGGCTTTTTTTTAGGTTCATGCTGAACGTGTTGCTTTAAAAAAAATTACTGAAAAGATTTTCAAACTAGAGATATCAAGCTTTAAAACGCATTTTGTTTTATTACGATTCGATCATTTTTCACAAAATGACAGCGGTTCAAAAATCAATGAAAAAAAGGTAAAATTCAACTGTTCCCTTAATTTTTTTGCTGAGTGTATATATATACTAGGGGGCTGTGCCCCCTGCGCGCTTCGCGCGCCAACCCCAGGGGGGGGGGCCAAGCCCCCCCCCCCCACCTCAGCGCCATAAGGGGGGAAACCAGTTTAGACCGATCAAAAAATCGACTTTTTTATTACAGAAATTGTAAGTATAACTCCTCAAGAATATGTGGTAAAAATTTGAAACCAAAATTCGCATTATTTCCGATGTTATGAGCACTTGAGTGACCGCCCGTCGGTTCGGCGCCGAAGCGCGCGGTACACCGAGAGAAAAAGTTTCCTTGATTCAATAAAATTTCCTTGAAATCTCAACCTAATGACGCGTACGAACAAGAAGAGGGACTGCTATATGGTGCTGGCATAGCCGATTAACCGCTGATCATTTTATATAATTAATTACTGCCATGAATGTCTTGTTTTCGCTTCATTTTATTTCAAACGCGTTTTTCTCGAAACGACTTTTTTTCAACTGGTGGGCGTTCTAGCTAAAAAAGTTATTGACCAATCGTTCTGAAATTTTTTTTGATTATTCTTTATTCGATTCCAATCTATATGAACCTAAATCTGAGATTATATTGTTATTAAAATTTTTTTTTATGCAAAGAAGGTGAAAAAATATGGTGTAAAACAATGATATCGTGTTCAAACTCTTCAAAAACATGAAATTTTTTTTTTACCAGATTTAGGTTCTGTTATACCGCCAAAATCCGTTTTACGGGTTTTGGAAGCGATCTCGGTTAATGACCGAGAATATTTCCGGTAGTGGGTTATATGACCGATCAAGGGTTAGAACCCAAATACACGAACCACGATGGTTATTATAAACCAAATAATTTATTAAAGTCAAACACAAATCAATATTCTCCTGTTACACTTGTTTTACAATAGTTATTAATTACCTTATTTATTGCTAACGATTCCTTGCTCGAATCTTAGCCGAAACCGTACTGCACAGTTCTGTGCCCAAATTGTATCTGCTGGAGTGACCACTCTCTGGTTCTTATATATCATTTGAGATTGGTCGCTTCAGCATTTTGCAACTTATCTTTCCTAATATTATGGCCTACTAATTTACCGCCCCAATTCGGTGGTAAAACAGTACCGTGTAGCCGCATGCAGTGGAATGCATCGGGCCCCGAATCTGCTGACTGGGTCTTGCGACATGCGCCTGGCCGCAGCAATGCCCAGCAGTGGCCGCATTCTTTTAGACCGCGCGCGGAGCGCCGCGGTCGCCTCATGCGCGTCCGCGCTATAGCATGCGTCTGATTCGGCAATTTCGTCATCGCGAGCGTGAAGCGCCGCGATGGAAGCGCGAGTCCGCGCGTGTCGCGCGGACACATTACCGGGGTACAACAGTTCATATTCTTAGAAAATATGTTGTTAACGAGAAAAAAAAATTTGGATGATTAAAGATAAAAATTGCGATTTCAGGAGTTCCCGCCAGCAAAATACTTGGGTGGCAATCGTCCATGGACAGCACGTTCTAACGCGACTATTTCCGGGGGAAATTACTTGAAAAAATTCTAAAGTGTACTTCAAACCATAAATAAAATACCCTCCAAGTTTAAACAATTTCAGATTATTCCTTCCCTATTTAAAAAATTCACGGAAAACACCAAAATTTCGTCCTCCTAAACCGGTTTCCCCCCTTAAACCTATCTAACCTAACCCAGATTAACTTAACCCTACCTAACTTAAACCTACCTAGCTCTTAACTGTACCTAACTTAACCCTATCTAACTGAACCCTACTTAACTAAACACTACTTAACTTAATCCTACTTAATTTAATTCGACCTAACTCGGGACCCCCACCCCTCAGAATCCATATCCCTCGGGTCCCCCCATCTCTCAAAACCCCTATCCCTTGGGACTCCCATACTTGAAATACATATCCCTCGGGACCTCCATCCCTCAGAACCCCTATCCCTCGGGACATCCCTCCTATCCCTCAGAATCCATATCCCTCGGGACCCCTCATCTCTCAAAACCCCTATCCCTCGGGACTCCCATACTTGAAATACATATCCCTCGGGATCCCCATACTCGGAACCCCTATCCCTCGGGAACCCCGTTACGCGGAAGGGTTAAGTTACTATGGCAACGGTTGCCATGGAAACGGTTACTATGGCAATGGTTGCCATGAAAACGGTTACTATGGCAATGGTTGCCATGGAAACGGTTACTATGGCAATGGTTGCCATGTAAACGGTTACTATGGCAATGGGTGCCATGGAAACGGTTACTATGGCAATGGTTGCCATGGAAACGGTTACTATGGACCACACCTTGGGGGGGGGGGGGGCAGGAACCGGGGCATGCTGACCCCCCCCCCCCCCGGTTGCTGACCCCCACTCGATTCTTGACACGGCGACGGCGGCGGCGGCGGCTAGATCTTTTTATAATATAGAGAGATGTGGGGCTGCGACCCCAGCGCGCTTCGCGCGCTTCCCCCCTTGACGTCGTAAACCTGATTAACTTAACCCTACCTATCTTATTTCCACCTAATTTAATCCTACCTAACTTAACCCTACCTAACTTAACTCTACCTAACTTAACCCTATCTAACTTAACCCTACCTAACTTAACCCTACCTAACTTAACCCTACCTAACTTAACCCTACCTAAGTTAACCCTACCTAAGTTAACCCTACCTAACTTAACTCTACCTAACTTAACAATATCTAACTTGACCCTACCTAACTTGACGCTACCTAATTTAATTCTATTTAACTTAATCCTACCTAACTTAATTCTATCTAACTTAACCCTACCTAACTTAACCCTACATAATTTAATCCAACCTATCACGGGACCCACATCCCTCAGAACCCCTATCTCTCGGGACGTCCCTCCCATCGCTCAGAATCCATATCCATCGGGACCCCCTTCCATTCCTCAGATCCCCTATCCCTCGTTCGCGCGCTCACATGTCCGCTTTTCATTTTCCAAAACCATAAATCCCCCAAGGCCTGATTTTTCTAAGTCCTTTTCCAAAAACATAGGCCCCCAAGCGCGGATCTTTCCATGGCCTTTTTCAAAAACATAGACTCCGAAATACCAGATTTTTCTTAGTGCTTTTCCAAAAAAATCCGTATATAAAAAATATCGAGATCTTTTTATAATATAGAGATAATATATCTGAGTATTTTATAATACCCAGAATAGGGGGCCTTAAGGGACTTAGAAAAATTCAGGCCCCAGGCCCCTTGGAGGACTTAGAAAAATTCAGGCCCAAGGGCCCCTTGAAGGACTTAGAAAAAATCATCCGAAGTCCCTTCTCAGATCACCTTCACCGTGAGGTTTGGTGAAGCTGACCCCCCCTCGATTCTTGACACGGCGGCGGCGGCGGCGGCGGCGGCGGCGGCGAGATCTTTTTATAATATAGTATATATATATAGTAATAAAACAGAAAAAAATCCTCAATCATACACCGCGACAACAATTATCAAAAGAAAAAAAAATATTTTTTTTTCTTGCCTCCTCTCGACGCCAATTCTTGAGGATAATAAAATATAGGGGCTCAATTAATAAAAAGAAGTGACGAAATCATGACGAACCAAGATGACAAAAACAATGAGGTAGTTTTACCCATTAGGATTCACTACGCCCCTCTTCACAGAACCGTCGATGGAATAGACACTATGTATTGTTATTGGAAAGCCAGTATTTTCCTCGACCTGGCGGAACAACTGTATGAAATACATCTACCCCCGGAATGGGCCCAAATAAATCGACCAGTATTGGACTCTTGGATCGATATTTTACGAACACGACCATTTGAAAATGTGTGTTTGGGATGCGTCAATTACCGGTGGGGAGTGAATGTGCTACTCCCATTTGGACAGCCAGAAAATTTCGTGCCTTTCCCGGGTCGACGCGGTTGGGCAATTCCAGAGTATGAAGCGCCTGTTTGGTCCGACCCGTTGCCGATCAAATTTCCGACCCACGCAGGCATCAACCGCCAAATTCCGGAGCCTCTACATTTCCCGAAACTCACGGATTACTGGAAATTAATGGTGAAACCAAGGAAAAGGGGACCGCGATACCTTTGGGTCCCTCCCGAACGGCGAAAACTTCCTCGCGATATTCTCGAGAGATGGAGATACGAGCTATCACTACGAGTATTAAAAACAATGACCTTTGGAGGAATGGAGTATCGATACCAGAACAATACACTGTACCCCGTTGGACAGGAATTACCAATAATCTACGGAGAGAGAAGGCCACTTTATACGGAGGGACACAAAATAGGAATTTGTAAGAGAGTATTTCTGCTATCCTACCACGAAGCAGTCCAAAACATGGAAATCGAATACCAGGGGAGCATAGACGCAACGATTATGGACCCAGCGCAACCGAGCACGTCAGGGACAAGTAGCGTCGGGCTACGCCGCAGTGAGCCCGTCATAGAATACAGCGCCCCGCCACTAAGCACCACACACCCAAGCCAAGCCGACGAAATCTTTCCACCAATCTCGGTATCCCCTCTCCCCCACACTCCACCGGTCATAGAAGAGAAACAAGAGTGTCTAGACGAAGAAAAACTCTTCCTAGTACCTACTCCCGCGGTTAAATTTCCCGTTCTCCACGAAAAACCAGAGTCCCGCAGTTTAACCCCCCCCCCCCCCCCCAATCGTATTAGCAAAACCGAGTTGGAAGAGATCGACTGCGAGATCGCGAAAATACTACAAGATATGGCCAACTCTGCACAAGATGACTTTCCTGAAGTATGTTACCCAGTCGAGGCAATCTTCGATATACTGAAAGATTAATTCGTTTCATTGTCAGTAACTACCAGTAACGAACCTATAAAAATATATATACATAATTGTGAACAAACAAACGAACAAAAGCTCGACATAACAATTTCATTGAAAGAACAATAACGGAAAAAATCGACCTAACCTGCCATCCCTTACCACACCCACTGCGTACACCACAGGAATTAATAAAAAAAGGAGGAATAATGATTAATACAACATTAACCTCTCTGCTTTAACCGCTCATAAAAGCGACCCGAATGATACAACATGTACTAATTTAATTTCGATATATTTCAGTAGATCCTTCACGATGGGAAATGAGTGTTTTACGATGACTCGACCAAACAATCCAACAGCACACTTTCCCGAGGAGGTGAAAAGATATATCTTGCCAATCCGCATTAACAGTACTCGCGAGGAAGCGAGTCATAATCGCTATTATCCTATGGAGGACTATCAACACGAGACCATCTATGTCCCGCACGAGTGTATATCACTTCCGATCGACGTACATCGAGCCTGGATGTCCGCAATTCCGAGATGAGATTACGAGACGGTCACGCTCGGCGGCGTAACATATACCAAATATGACAGTATTATGATACCTGACAGGCAGTACACCTGTTACATCCGAGCAGTTGAGGACCATGGACCACTGCCGGACACACCGAGGAACCTGCGTTGGTCAACAAGTTACCTTCTGCCGTACACGCGATTCGACAATTTGGAGAATCCAGAGTAAATCCCGACAATAAGAAATCCGGTATTTATATATATTATATACGACAATTGCCAAACTAAGGAAACCGCAATGTATTACAATCAATTTGAGTTCGATATTTCCCGAGATTTAGAATTTTTATTATAAGATGTTAATGGAAGCTTAATTCAATTTTTTACGATGAAATTATAGAAACGCAAAAAGAGGGTTATAGCAATAAGAAAGAACTATATTATTAAATTTACGAGAGATTAACCGAACAAACAAAACCTGCCAATTGCGCAGCAGATCCTCTGCTTTTTATTCTAAGAAGTAAAAATATATATCTCTCTATATTATAAAAAGATCTCGCCGCCGCCGCCGCCGCCGCCGCCGCCGCCGCCGTGTCAAGAATCGAGGGGGGGAGGGTCAGCTTCACCAAACCGCACGGTGAAGGTGACATGGAAAGGGACTTCGGATGATTTTTTCTAAGTCCTCCTAGGGGCCCTGGGGCCTGAATTTTTCTAAGTCCCTTAAGGCCCCCTATTCTGGGTATTATAAAATACTCAGATATATTATCTTTTTATAATATAGAGATAATATATCTTTTTATAATATCGAGATAATATATCTGAATATTTTATAATACCCAGAATAGGGGGCCTTAAGGGACTTAGAAAAATTCAGGCCCCAGGGCCCCTAGGAGGACTTAGAAAAAATCATCCGAAGTCCCTTTCCATGTCACCTTCACCGTGCGGTTTGGTGAAGCTGACCCCCCCCCCTCGATTCTTGACACGGCGGCGGTGGCGGCGGTGGCGGCGGCGGCGGCGGCGGCGAGATCTTTTTATAATATAGAGAGAGATATTAAAATCACTAACGAAATATACACATACTTCCGTGCAAGAATGAACCAAAGGAAAGGAAAAAAGTATTGACATCAAGGAAAGAAAGGATTGGATAATGGAAAATACAGGAAATATTTGTTAAGCTTATACCATTTTTGCTTCATGTGTAATCGCAACCAAATATTTACAGTTATAATACTCATGTTAAGGAGTCATTTGCTAAACAATTTTGGTAGTCTATGCTACTTATGACCGAAAAAAATTAATCTTCGTACGAAGAAAGGAACGTAAAAGAAAGCATTTTTATCAAATTTTCTGCATATCCAAATGAACGGTTAACTTACAGTGATGACATTAAAATATCTAACAACCAAGGGAATCCTCTCTTAGATTTGATGATAAACATGAATTTGTTGCACTACCTATTATTAGGGTTTCCCTAATAATCATTTTAAGGGGGGAGGTGTTACGTCCTGACGTAACCGTGAAAATAAAAATCAAATTACTAAAAGGCAAAGCGGGAATTACAGAGAACCCGTCGATAAAAACGTATCCTACGATGCAAGCATCGACTTTATCGACCGCCGTAAAAAGAACACGCTCCTAAGGCTACAATGGAGAATCGGCAACGGGGCCCGTTCTAGGCCTGCCCGCATCCTATCCTCCGTCTGGGCACGCGCCAAGCTGGCTGCTGGGGGGTCGCCTACGCGCCGGCCGCGTCACGCTCGCCGCGCACTAGTGCATCACATGGCACTTGCGTGGCTCTTCTTAAAGGTCAGGTGGCCAAGGAATGGGCGAAATATCGATCGCGTCGAGCGACTCGATAGTGGGACCGTTCGCGCTCCCAGATCTCGGAGGCACGGGCGAAATCAATGCTTGCCTTTAAAAATCGAGAATGAAACGAACGTCCTGGGTACTCTATGAAATAATGTAAAGCCTGGTCTTTGCTCTGCCTATTTATTGCTTTGTTAGTACTATAAACAAATTCAATTTTGAATGCGGTTTATTCATGTTTGGGGGAATCATTGGTCGTGGGAAAATACTTTCAAGGAGAATTTTATTCCTCTTTGAGCAAATCACTTAACACGTTTTCGAATGAATTCGCAATAAGTATGCAGAAAATGACGATTAGAATTTCGCTAACTAATATACCAAAAAAATGAAATAATGCTACCAGAATTGTTTGGACCCAAAGAAATGACTTTTGCAACTATCAAGGTATTAGAAATAAGAAGTAAGAGTAATATTATTATTATCATTCCACTCGGATGTTTAAGACGTGTCCTTAGACTGCCGGTGAATTGCAGTGGATCACTGCGATTCACCGAAAATCGGTGCGTAAGCATTTCGTGCCAATTCGCTCGATTTCGACATCGGCGAATTCCGGCACGCGCTCGAACGTTCACCCCGACCGGGCGTTCGATTTAAGCAATAGAAATTTCCTCATTGCCTCGTAATGGAATTTAAATATTCCGGGGTGCAACACTCCTCCCCCCTTAAGAAAAAAGTTGCAAAGTAGAACTTTGCACACTGCTTCCTCATTAATTCCCCTTTTTCACAAAGCCACCTCTATGAAGAAGCTTATTTATTAACTTTGGCTTCCTCATAGAGGAAGCTTTGTGAAAAAGGGGAATTAATGAGGAAGCAGTGTGCAAAGTTCTACTTTGCAACTTTTTTTTAATTTGAACAAATCTTTGCACTTTTTTTAAATTTGAACAAAAGAAAACTCCGTTACAAACACCGTTACATCTAATTTTGATTAGATACAAAGTTTTGACTTACTTTAATAACTTTTCTATAAGTTACAGCGAAAATCTTAATTTTTTCAAAAATTCATAACAGCGTAAAATCCGAACGACTTTACCGATCGTCACCAAATTTTATACGTGGCAGCGCTGTATGTTATTTTTTGACTGTTGAATATTTTGGTTCAGTTGATGAGATTCGACGTGATATAGAGCAAAATTTATTTTTTTCGAAAAATTCAAAATTCTATAAAACCGGAACCGCTTTACCGATTTCGCTGAAATTTAATACCAAACAACATTGAACGTGTCTTTATGTATGATGAAGTATATAGCTGAGTCGTCGAACTTTTACGAAAGTTAGAGCGATCACGCAATTTTTTTGAAAAATTAAAAATTCGATAAAATTTGTATACATGGATATATTTAATTTTAAAAAGATGTGAATTACAGAGGATTTAATACTCTACTTCCGTGCCAATTTTTAGCTCGATCCACCATGCCATTCCTGAGTTATGAACAATTGAATGTTCGGTGCCTGGACCATACACACACACACAAGCACGCACGCACGCACGCACGCACGCACGCACGCACGCACGCACGCACGCACGCACGCACGCACGCACGCACGCACGCACGCACGCACGCACGCACGCACACACATACCCACATACAGACATATTTTCTAGACCACTTTTCTCGACGTTTTAGGTGATTCTAAGTATGTTAACATGAAAATCTCGAAAAAAAAATGTTCACGAAAACAAAGCTTCCTCTATGAGGAAGCAAAAAATGTTCTTCCTTTTGTAAGAAAATATATTTTTTCCCTTTTTAACCTCTACGCAGCGGCTTAGTTGTAGACTCGGGTTCACATTGGTTTTCCTACATTCTAAACCCCGTATCACGTTGATTATTACAATTATGACGATGCGGTAATTTTTATTATCGCCGTGCATTGGCCTAGTCTGCAAATCCGACTCGTTGGCTGTTCCTGGCGGAGCAGGCTCGTTGCAGTTCCGCGTGCAATCGGCTCTCCGGCCGCGCGTCAAGTGGCAGCATGTTTATACTCAGCGAGGGCCGCGGGAGAGTCGTTGCCTCCGCCGACCTTGTCGGTGTCGCGTTACGACTCAGCATGTACCTGTAGAGCTTGTAGATAGCAAAGCAGACCAATGCTACCGGCGCTATAGCACCCAAGGAATAAAATCCGACATTATGATAATATTGCGGATTATTTTCAAAGTCTTTGTCAATTTGATCATTAATTACGTTCACACGAGTGACGAGGTTTTTTAATTCCTCCGGGTTGCGTAGCACATTCACTAATTTCACACTGCTGTTGGCGACTCGCGTGTTGAAATTTTTGTCGATCGTCGAAAGCGTCAGGTTAAATGACGGCAGGTAATTTCCGTCGGTCACTTGCGTAACCCGGCGGATCGTTTGGATGCTGAAATCAGGGGCGGTTACAGTACATGTGCCTACCAGAGCCAAAATTCCCGTGTTTTTTAATTTCTCGTGTGTCGCGGGTGCGCTGCCGCACGCGATCGAGATGGGTTCCTCGGCGGGCGCGATGTACAACCACTCTCCCGGTTTGTTCATAGTGACTATTAAGGTTCGTTCCAATTTTATCGCGCGTTTTGGACAATCAAGTCCGTTTTGCGTGTCGATTTTCACGTATGTTAATACTTCGCATGGCGCGTGACTCGTTATTTGTATGGACGGGTGTAATGGCGCGCACAAATATCGGTTGGCGAAGGTTTTGCATTTTCCGAGGTCGTTGCCGGTCAATCGCAGGTAGGTACGATGGACCTGGTCTATTACCACGAAGTCCTCCGTTGCGTCGACGTAGTAGTACGTTCCGTTGCCTGCGTTTGTTGATATAGGATATACCCGGCTGACGCTGTAGCGTTGCGCTCCTATTAGCGGGATATCCTGTATCAGCACGACTGCGGACCCGTGGCCGTAGGCCCTCGTTTCGACGAGTCGCATGAGTGTGGTCGCCTCGCCGCGCGTTATCGCGACGGGGAAACCCGTGCCGGCCAGCAAATGTGGTAGTGCGTCGGTGAGGTGTTGCATTAACTGCCGCGGTGTGAGTACCTCCGCGCTTACCCGCCAGGTTGATATCTCGGCGAGCAGCAATACCAACTCCTTCACGTCGGTGAGGAGTTCCTCCGCAATGAAGCTTAGGGCTCCGAGTCTCGCGTCGATTTGTTGTCGCCTTGCAAGGCCGTCAGCCCGCGTGATCATCGTTTCGCGTATGCTGGCGACGAGGTTGAGCAGCATTACTTCATTCTGCCTTACCCTTATAGCGGTGTCGTTGAAAAGGTTGAGTGTCGATTTCACAACCGGCAGCTGGTTTTTTAATCCGTCCTTCAACGTTCGCTGGTTCGCCTGCAGCGTCGATATTTCGTTGTGTATTTGCTCGGCGTCAGCAGCATTCATGTTCCCGGTTAACGATTTGACAATTGATCCCAGGCCGTCGATCAACCCCCAACGCGTGCGCGTCGGCTCGGGTTTCACGAGGTCGTGGACCGTGCCCATGCCGTCGTCGATCTTTTTCATCATACGACGGACGGTTTCGCCCATTTCGGCGCATTGTTCGTCATTTCGACCCTGTTCTTTTTCGCGGCTGCAAATTGCTGTAAGCTGTTGTAGGTTTTCGCGGATTGCTCTTTCCCGTCTCGCTAAGGTGGTCAAATCCATGTTGATGGCTAGCCTCCAGGTCGCATTTATCACCGAGAGGCTTCCGATGTCGTCGTAGCAGAGACCGGGCTCGCAAAGGTGGTCAGTCTGTAGTCGTCCGACGCCTCGGCCCACGGTATCAGGCAGAGGAGTAGTGTTTCCGTCCTGAAACGTGAAGGTGAGCGTTAGCGGGACTCGGACCGTGCGACTGCTGATCCCGCGGAATTTCGCGCCCACCCCCCGTTGTCGTCGGGGCCTTCGCGACGCCGTCGCGTTCATAAGGTAGTCATTAACGACCACCATACTCTCCGTTCGTTAATGACTACCATAAGGTAGTCATTAACGAACCACCATACTCTCCGCATCCACCAGAATTAAAGACATGGAATTCCTGGGTTTCAGCGATGAGCGCGAAGCAGTTCGCGAGCTGCTGCGGCGAGCGGTAAATGGGCTTTTCCTCGTTTTGCCCTTCAAGACGCTCCCCGATCTGATTTTTAATTTTCTCCCCTTTGTTTTCTCTGTTCCAGGCTGCCATGCTGGAGCGCCAGCAGCGCGTGGAGCGGCCCGGGTGGCTCAAGCTGTTCATTCGCCACGCGAAGGTTGAAAGGTGCTCCACCCCGACGGAAGAACCGTGGTGACCCGCGTCACGGGCCCGGACCGCAGCGACCATCGAATTTTACTGAACTTTATTACTTGAATTTTTTCGATGCGTTGTAACGTGGAAGAAAGGCCATCCCCGAGAGGGGGTGGAATAAAAGTCAAACAAAAAATATATTCATACGTGTATTTACCCCGATTACTTCCCTGTTAGTTGTAAGCTAGTACTAATTGCGTCCCCCCTGGCTCTATCTTGCTGCTACTGGTCCACATAGGGACGGAGGCGGTTCGCATGTACCGTCGTCGTCTTCCGTCCTTTTTTAATCTCGTAGTCAACGTCGCCTTTCCTCGCGGTCACGAGATACGGGCCTGTCCACACCGGCGAGAGCTTCGCGGCCGTCCTCGTCGCACGGTATCGTCGTGCAGGAGCACGTGCTCTCCGACGTGGTATTCCGTCTCCCTTGCTCTCACGTCATACGACAGCTTGGCTCGCTCCTTCGCGCTGCGGAGATTGTCGCGGGCTATACCCCAGGCGGCCCGTAGTCGCTCGCGTAGCTCGCTGGCGTAGTCGTGGTGAGTATACGTGAGGCGCGGCTCACGTTTCACCGACGTGGGCAGCTCGGCCTCCAGGCCGTACATCAACACATGCGGCGAGAGCCCCGTGGCTGCGTGAAGAGTGGTGTTGTCCCAGTCGCACTGGTCGTCTCTGATAAAATTCTTTAGATATTCAGCCAGAGTCCGGTGCGACCTTTCGAGGGCTCCGTTGCTCTCGGGATGGTAAGCTGTTGTCTGGATCTTCTTTATCCGCAACAGCTTACATGCCTCTTTGAATGTAGCACTGAGGGAATTAGTGCCTCGGTCGGACAGGATGGTCTCCGGCGTTCCATGCCGGCAGATTATTTCCTCGACGAGGGCCGTCGCCACGGTTTCGGCCTCCTGGTTTGGTAAGGCCACGGCAGCGCTGTACTTGGTGAGAGCATCCTGGAAGGTGAGTATATTTTTGTTTCCTCGGTGGGTCTCAGGTAGCGGACCCACGATGTCAACAGCTACCTCCTGGAAGGCTCGGTCGGGCGTATCAGTGATGACCATTGGCGCCCGATTCTTGACCCTTAATTTATTTTTTTGACACTTGGAGCAGGCGGAAATGTAATTTTCCACCTCCTTCTTCATGCCCGGCCAGTTGTACGTCGCGCGAATGCGTTTCAGTGTCCGCTTCACCCCCTGGTGTCCACCCAGGGGCGCACTGTGGTATTCGCGAAGTATCTCTGGCCGGTCATTTACGGGCGGGCAAGTGACGGCTCGGTCATCCTCGCTCGAGGTGTCAGTTGCCTCGCTGGGCCCCGAGCACGTGCTCGCGCCGTCCCAGCTCCCCTCATTCCGGGCGTCGCACGGGCTCGGTTGGCGTCCAGGTGGCGCGGCCCGTATAATCGAGCCGTCCCCACTCCCCTCATTCCGGGCGTCGCGCGGGCTTGGTCGGCCGCCAGCACGTATACTCGTGCCGTCCCCGCTCCCCTCATACCGGGAGTCTCGCGAGCCTGGCTGACGGCTAAGCGGCGCAGCGCGCATACCAGCACCGTCCCCGCTCCCCTCATTCCGGCCATCGCGCTAGCGTGCCTGGTTGCTAGGCGACGCGGCGCACGTGGTTGCGGCGTCCTTCTCGCTCTCCCGCGCGCGCACAGGCTCTCCCGCTCCCGCCTGTTGCCCGGCGGTAGAGCGAGCGCGGCCGTGTGCGACGGCTGACATAGCGCTGTCCTTCTCGGCGGCGCTCTCCGTCTCCTCGGGTCTCCGCTTTGTGCGGGTCTTCGCGCCGTCCCCACTCCGGCCGCATGGCCCCGCTGCCTCGTCGCAAGGGCCCTGCTGGCTGCCGGGCGTCTGGGCGCTCTCTCTCTCTCTCTCTCGCGCGCGCTCGCTTCTTCTCGCGCGCTGGCTTCTTCCTTCTCTCTCGCACGCGCACGTGTTGTCACAAAAATGCGGCTTAGCGAAGTCGGCGTTTGTATTTCGCTTTCCAGCCTTATATTCTACCTCAAATTCGTGCTCCGACAGTTTTATTTTCCATCTCATGAGCCGGGAACCTGGGTCCTTTTGGCTAAACAACCAGGTGAGCGGCTGGTGGTCCGTAATTACCTTGAACCGCGTACCGTAGATGTACGGACGGAATTGCGCGATTGCCCACACTATCGCGAGCAGATTTCTCTCGGTGGTGCTGTAATTTAACTCCGCCTTCGAGAGCGTGCGGCTCGCGTACCTTATCGGCAGGTCCTCGCCGACTTTGCCCTGAGATAAGATCGCCCCGATGGCCTTTCCTGACGCGTCCGTCGTTACCAGGAATTGCTTCTCAAAGTCCGGGTATTGTAGTACTGGAGCTGTGGTCAGGGCTGTTTTTAATTCCTCAAACGCAGTGTCTCGTACCGCCGTCCACTCGAAGGCGGTGTTTTTCTTTATCAGCGCTGTCAGTGGTTTGGCGATTTCCGAAAAATTCCTTATAAATTTCTGGTAGTAGCCGGCGAGCCCGAGAAACGACTGAACTTGCTTTACGCTTCTCGGCACCGGGTAATCTCGGACTGCCTCGAGTTTGACGGGATCCGCTCTCACGCCCTCCTTGGAAATTATGTGTCCCAGGTACTTTGTTTCCTTCCGCAGAAATTGGCACTTCCCGGGCTGGACAGAGAGGTTCGCTTCTTTTAGTCGCCGGAAAACCTCCTCAAGTCGTTCGTTGTGTTCACGCAGATTTTTCCCGTAAACCACGATGTCGTCCAGGTAAACATAGCATTTTATGCCCTGGATGCCGGCCAGAACGGAATTCATCAGCCGTTGAAATGTGGGCGGCGCGTTTTTCAACCCGAAGGGCATTCGATTGTTCTCGAAATGTCCGTTCGGCGTCGAAAAAGCCGTCTTTTCCTTATCCTCGCTCGTCATTGGGATTTGATGAAACCCCGAGGCGAGGTCGAGGGTGGAAAAGTAGTGCGCTTTCCCCAGCTGATCGAGTATCTCCGTGATGTTCGGCAGGGGATACGAGTCGCCGACGGTTACTTCATTCAGTTTTCGGAAGTCCACGACTGCTCGCATTCGTTGTACCCCCGCCGCGTCGGGTTTTTTTGGCCACAACCAGCAGAGGAGCGTTCCACTGGCTGCGGCTCGGCTGGATTATTCCGTCCGCCAGCATCTCCTCCATCTGCCGCTCGACTTCCCGTTTGTGAGTTTCCGGAAGTCGATAAGGCGGCACCTTTATCGGCCGCGCACCGCTTTTTAGGGGGATGTTGTGTTCCACGGCATGCGTGCACGGCAGAACATCTCCCTTTAAATGGAAAATCCGCTCGTATCGGTTGACGATTTTCAGAAGTTCGTCTCGCTCTTCGCTGTTGAGGTGACTCAGGCTGAGCTCCTGTTTCAGCCGCTCCAGTCGTTGGGCCCCCCTTTCCATCTACACCGGGCTTACGAGCAGCGCCTTGGCGTTCGCGTCGAGCTCGGCCTCGGTTATCTCGACCGGCTCAAGTGTCACCGTCGGCCGCTCTATCACCACCTCGTACTCGGTAGTGTTAGCGAGGCTCACCACACAGCTATTCCCTTGTGGCTGTGTGTAACACGCGCCGAGTATTACGCCTTTACTCACCTCCGTGCGCGAGACTAAACCGACGTATTTACTCGTCGTCGCGACGTAGGCTATTTTTTCCGAGCGAGGCGCGATCGTTAGCTTCGAGCGTCCGTCTATTAGCGGCATGCTGTGGCCGAATAATTTAAAGGTTTCGCCGCTGAGGATGTCGGCCTTGTGTTTTTAAATGAAATCCATCCCCAGCAGCCCGTGCACAGCCAACGGCACGTCGTCCGGCACGACGTAAAACCAATGCTGCACGGATACTCGCGGTGTTT
This sequence comes from Pimpla rufipes, assembly GCA_963932165.1. Lineage (NCBI taxonomy): Eukaryota > Metazoa > Arthropoda > Insecta > Hymenoptera > Ichneumonidae > Pimpla > Pimpla rufipes. Next base: position 2,441,554 of record OZ010635.1, read on the forward strand.
TCAGCGTGATTTCGGCCTTGCAGAGAGGAGAAAATTTACTTCCCCCTGCCCCTTGCAACTCGGCGTCGCTGTCCACGATTCGCGCCTCGGCCTTCAGGCAGCTGTACTTGACGATACTGCATTGGGCTCCGGTGTCAGCCTTGAGGGTCAAGAGCCCGCGAGCGGCAGTAGGGCAAGCGATATCGAAGTCAGCGGCGGTGTCGCCCGCCGTATCGCTCGCGGCCGGGAGCGTTATCTGTAATACTCGCAGCGTCCCCCTCTCGGCCGCGGCCGTCTCGCTCCGACCATGCGCTATGTGCCGGACGGCCAGTGTGTTGACCTGCAGGGTGCCCAGCGTACGCGCGGCCCCGCTGCTGACGTTGCTCTTGGCGGCCATGCTGGATGCCTGAAGCTTATCGTTCCCCGCCGGCTGATTACTCGCCGCTTTGTTTTGCTGCTGCGGTCCTTGACCGTTTTCCTTCTTCTTCTTCAGCATCTTCCGGCATTCCTTCCAGGTGTGGCCCTTTATTTTGCAGTATGTGCAGACGATGTCCACCTGGTTAATTTTCTTGTTGTTTGGACCGGCCATTGGCAGGCTCGCGCGGCCCGATTTCCGCGTGCAGTCCCGGGCCAAGTGCCCCGCATTTCCGCAGTTGTAGCAGGTTTTTGCCCCCTGCGCCGGAGCTGCTGTTGATCGCCGGTTGTTGTGCCCCTGTCCGGCGGTGCCGCCTTTCGGCTGCACCATGTTGCTGATTTCGATCGCCCCGGCTATCGATTCGTGCAGCTTGGCGAAATTTCTCGAGCGGACGAGAATTTGGACCTGCCCGTGCAGGCCATTCTCGAAATTCGCCTGGCCGCACTTCCTCGTGACTTCCTCAATTGTCAGCGCGTCGCGCTCGGACGAGACGACACCGCAGAGTTTCTCGATCACCTCGATCGTGAGTTTCTCTGTCCGGGCCGCGTACGCGGCGACGTCCTCGCCCTGTCCCTGGCGGAGGGCGTTAAACTCCAACTGTAGGGCCGCCAGGGACTTGCGCTGCCCGTACAGGGATTCTAATTCGGTTTTGAGCTCACTTACCGAATTTATGGTCTTGTGCTTGAGCTCACGGGTGGCTTGGCCAACGATTTTGCTGCTCAACACGAGCTTGAGCAATATTCCGTGCCTGCTGGGAGAGACCGTCTCGAACACGGTCTCGCAGCTGGTAATGAAGCCGTCGAGCTCCGTGGGCTTGCTACCATCGAAGGTCTTGATATTCTTCAAGGCCAAACCCAAATCGAGAGTGTCCGCGTCCCGTCTCGGGGGGCAGTTGGGCGCGTCCGGATGATAGCCGTACGGCGGCTCCCAGTCGTTCTGGGCCGGGGAACCCCGCGAGTTCCTATTCGGCGGGACCGGCAGATTTCCCGTAGCGCCCGGCGTATTTCCCGAAGCGCCCGGCGGATTTCCCCCCGCCGCGAGGGAGGGTCCCCCCATTTTCCCCTTTAGGGCTTGCAGCTCACACGTGAGGGTCGCAATCTGCTCTTGCAGACGGCAGATGAGGTCTATCTCATCGCCCCCCAGCCCCTGCAGGGCCTGCGCCACCCTCCTCCGCTCGCTTGCCCGGGGATCATCCTCCCGAACCCTCGATCGTTCTTCCCGGATCTGCCTCTCCTCCATCGTCTCCAGACGGTAGCTATCGTCTCCGCCGTCCTCTGACCGACCGGACCCTTGAGGGGAGGGCCCCGCAGCGCCCCCAGCCGCCACCCGGTTGGTGGCGTCCAGCTGGGCGCGGAGCTCCTCAATGCCCCGATCCACCATCGCGTCGGTCACGCGTCGGGTGTCATTCCTGCGGGGGTCCATTAGGCTGTCGTCGGGGCCGCCGAACGCGGTATCCCGGACGGTGTTGACGCCGAAAGGTGCGCGCAAACTAGCAGCTAGCGCTGCTTCTGTGGCCGCTGGTAGTCGCCCTGTCGGCGAGTTTTCCAGCAGGGCCCGCCGGGTCCGGAAGGTGATATCGTGGACCGCGGCCTCTAACCCGGTGGTCGGAGTAACGGGCTCAGCCGGCAAGGTCGAGTCCTCGGAATTCGCCCTCCTCTTTGGCAACGAGGCACGACCTCCGGGCATGTGTTGGCCCCCCGGGACTACCCGCGCTTCCCCTCGCGTTTAGTTTATTTTTTGTTTTAATTATGTTGGACAGTGGTTGGTGTTAGCCTGGCCTCCTGTCTTTCGCGAATTAATACCGTAAATCCGCGTAAGTTGCTACAAACTTATTTGGATTCACAAGTAAGGGTCTCGATTTTTTTAACGAGAGATCTGGGCTCGCGGGCTCAGTCCCACGGGTTTACGCGATTTTTTTTTTTTTTTAGTTCGAGAAAATTTTTTGGCTCTGGTTTTTTTTTGTTTTAAAAAGGCTAGCACATGCACTCAGTTATCGCCACTTACAGTATGAGCATCCTTGCCATGGCGCTGTTGGTCGTCAGGGCTGTCGTCCTCGGTACCGTGTTGGCCTGGACGTTGACCCCTGGCTGCGGCGTCTGGATTTCCTTGGTCGGCCCTAACGTCCTCTCCGGCGCGGTCGACCCTTTGGCTTTATCCTCGTCCGTCGGTAGCTCTCGTCGCCGGCGGTCCTCGGCCAACGAGCGTATCGGTCGCGTCCTCCTGGTCGCGCTCCCGATCGTCTGACGATCTGACGACTGCGTGTCAGACCGCACCACATCCTTTGCCCCAACGTCTGCGTGTCGGGTTTGACTCTGGGTTTTTTCGTGCGAGGGAAATGTGGCCCCCCCGACACGAGATCTTTCGCCTCAAGATTATCTTCGTGGCGTGTCCGGTTCGCTTACGGCAGATCCCACCGCTGCCACCAAAATGTTGTGCCCGGCGACTCGGTAAGTGATCAGGTTACGAGTTGAGGGGTAATTGTTTGTTTTATCGGGATCGTTTGCTGATTAAAGAGTTGGACTCACGCCAACTCGGGTTTACCTTAAAGACAATTTATTTGAAGAAAAGATATTTCTGATTTACGTTACAGTTTGTTACTTCCAGTTACTTGTTTCTATTTGTTTTACAACGTGAGGGTACCCGAGTCTAAGACGAGCCTGACTGCTCGACTCCGAGTCTGTCTTTAGACTGCCGGTGAATTGCAGTGGATCACTGCGATTCACCGAAAATCGGTGCGTAAGCATTTCGTGCCAATTCGCTCGATTTCGACATCGGCGAATTCCGGCACGCGCTCGAACGTTCACCCCGACCGGGCGTTCGATTTAAGCAATAGAAATTTCCTCATTGCCTCGTAATGGAATTTAAATATTCCGGGGTGCAACAGCAGCGTATGCCCTAATAAGGAATTGCAGACAAGAACCGCAGCCATAGCCAGACGAGCGGCCCCGTAGGAACCAGCGTTAGTGCCTCAACACAACAATAAAAAAGTCATTAGTCGTTATATCTCAGTAAATAATGAAGCTAGAGGTTCGGGAAAAAGGGCAAAAGATGCATTAGTATAAGATCATACTGATGGTATTGGTGAATTTCCAAAAAATGATTTGTACTCGGGTAAAATACAAAATTCATTATATCTCAGTAAAAACTTTGCACACTGCTTCCTCGTTAATTCTCCTTTTTCACAAAGCCACCTCTACGAAGAAGCTTATTTATTAACTTTGGCTTCCTCATAGAGGAAGCTTTGTGAAAAAGGGGAATTAATGAGGAAGCAGTGTGCAAAGTTCTACTTTGCAACTTTTTTTGAATTTGAACAAAAGAAAACTCCGTTACAAACACCGTTACATCTAATTTTGATTAGATACAAAGTTTTGACTTACTTTAATAACTCTTCCATAAGTTACAGCGAAAATCTTAATTTAAAAAAAATTCATAACAGCGTAAAATCCGAACGACTTTACCGATCGTCACCAAATTTTATACGTAGCAGCGCTGTATGTTATTTTTTGACTGTTGAATATTTTGGTTCATTTGATGAGATTCGACGTGATTTAGAGCAAAATTTATTTATGTCGAAAAATTCAAAATTCTATGAAACCTGAACCGCTTTACCGATTTCGCTGAAATTCAATACCAAATAACATTGAACTTGTCTTTATTTATGATGAAGTATACAGCTGAATCGTCGAACTTTTACGAAAGTTAGAGCGATCACGCCATTTTTTTTTTAAATTTAAAATTCGATGAAATTTGTATACATGGATATATTTAATTTTAAATATATGTGAATTACGGAGGATTTAATACTCTACTTGCGTGCCAATTTTTAGATCGATCCATCATGCCGTTCCTGAGTTATGAACAATGTAATGTTCGGTGAATGGACCACACACACACACACACACACACACACACACACACGCACGCACGCACGCACGCACGCACGCACGCACGCACGCACGCACGCACGCACGCACGCGCACACACACACACACACACACACACACACACACACACACACACACACACACACACACACACACACACACACACACACACACACACACACACACACACACACACACACACACACACACACACACACACACACACACACACACATACAGACATATTTTCTAGACCACTTTTCTCGACGTTTTAGGTGATTCTGAGTATGTTAACATGAAAATCTCGAAAAAAAAAATTTCACGAAAACAAAGCTTCCTCTATGAGGAAGCAATAATGAAGTTTAGAGCTTCGGGAAAAAGACAACATATGCATTAATATAAGGTCATACCGATTGTATTGGTAAATTTCCGAAAAATTGATTTGTATTCTGCCGAATCAAAAACTAAAAGACAGAGTCTGGTAGATATAGGAGAAATTCGTGGCGTGCTCAAGCATGAGGGCACGCGATTGCCGGACCTAAGATTGAGATTTATGAGAAAAGCATGCGTACTAGGAAGTGCAGTAGTATTAGGTCGCGGATGTGCTTCCAAAAGGCACCCCACCTCCAATAGGTGAACTCTTGTTTTGTGCGTGTAAGTACACCCAAAGGGTATAAGAAGAGTCCTCTTGCAAACAGAGGCCCACTTCGGTCGCACTTCGGTCCCAGTTCGGCGGCCTACTCACCCATTATTCGGCGCACAAGTTCGCGCTAGTTCTACGTTTACTCCGTTTACCTCTTCGCAACAGTAGACTCTCCGGTTGGTACAGAAATAAGGAGATAGACTCTGGCATTTTTCGTAAGTTTGGACTTTGAAGAAATTCCTTTTTCGCGTCTTTGGACTTAGAAGTTTTGTATTTTTCAATCGTTGGATTTTGAAATGTTCGTTTTTTCGCGAACGCGGACTTAGAAGTTTTGTATTTTTCAATCGTTGGATTTGAAATGTTCTATTTTTCGCGAACTCGGTCTTAGAAATTTTTCATGATTCCATCGTTGGACTTTGAAATATTCTATTTTTCGCGAACTCGGACTTAGAAATTTTTCATGATTCGTTCGTTGGACTTTGGAATATTTTTTTCTTCACGAACTCAGACTTCGAAATTTTTCATGATTCGTTCATTGGACTATGAAATATTTTATTTTTCGCCAGCTCGGACTTAGAAACTTTTGATGATTCGTTCGTTGGACTTTGAAATATTTTATGAGTACGGACTTAGACATTTTTCGGGATTCGTTCGTTGGAGTCCGAAATTTCTCTATTAACAGTGTTCGGACTCTAAAGATTTTTATTTAATCGATTTTTGGACTTTGAGAACAATCCTCGGACTTTGAACATTTTTATCCAACCGACTTCGGACTTTGAATATTTTTCGCTCGACAGTTGTTAAATATTTTTTTTCGAACGTTTCGTCCAGTCGCAAGTCAAATTAAGTTTAGGTCTGAACATTTCAGATCATCTATTCATTCGGAGGCAATTATCCTCATTTAAAGAATCTTCATCCATTCCAAATTTGCGATAAGCCATTAAGTAAAGTTTATTCCTACGATATTATATCTTTGAATTAATCCCAAATATCCATAGCCATTTTTTTGTAACGGGAATATCGAAAAAGTATTTTATTTGCCAAAGTGCCTTAATTATTTTCGAATAAATTCGAAGCGAGTTAGCAAGAATTTTTCCCGTTGAATATTTTACTTCTTCTCCGACCCTGTACGATAAATTTCCCGACGCCTACGTCAATCCAACGTGATCCACGAGAACTTCTGAATCACGGTAAGTACATTTTATTTATTTCTCTGTAATAAGCATTTTCAACGTTGTATTACGAATACTAGAAGTATCGTCCCGATTTTCCCATAAATATAAACAATTCACAACACCCTACACACACCACAGTTTTATCGCTAGTAACCGATAAACGTTCGTACCCCTATCCCGAGTAAACTTCCGCAAGGTTAGGACTCAAGAACGGGGTTGCGTCTTCGGTGGTTCGCGTCGGGAGTGGTAAAGAGGGGGCCGCGGCTCTCACTGACCAGCGTACGGGAACCCAAAGCCGAAGCGCTCAACAAGCGTGTAAATGTTTGGTCGCGTAAAACCAACCGAATGTTTGACGTAACACCGGGAAAATCATAGGTTCATCGGGAGCTCACCTATGATTTTGGGGGACAATGCGACGATGACGCCTTCCCCTTCCGCCGCCCGGATTGGCCCGAACAGCGCGCTACCTAAAACATAAAGAAAAATCGGTTAGATGGAGGTCCAAAGTTCAGTTCATGGGCTAAGAAAAGGGGATACAGGACGAGGGAAATATAGTTACAGCAGAGGGAAAGCGAGTCTAAATGGGCTATAGGAAAAAGGAGCTAAAGGATAGAGAAATATATACAGTGATAGATGCACCGGAGGGATTTTGGTATAAAAAGGGGCGGCCGTGCAGCAAGGGGGCATTCTGTTCCAGATACTGCAGCCGCTGCAACCAACCGGGGATTCCACCGAGCTGTCACTTGATTGATCTACTTACCGACGGAGTGGCGAGATTGTACTTGTATTTTCCCGGATTTGGACAGCTCGACTGGGATTTCGGGCCCCAGGGACCCCGGTTGGACTGGGACAGAGTCGCCCCGTGTCGAGGGACTAGGAAATAACACCAGGACGGGAAATTTGTCACCGAGAATGGCGGAAACGGTAGCGTAGGAAAAAGACAGGGGAGCCGGATGCATCTTAGCGCGAGAGCCGACAACAGAAATCGGCTTACCGTGAGAGCTGTCGGGCCCAGAGCACATTAATCCAGGTAGTCATCGATCCGTGAGCGTCTTCCGGTAATTTTCATATATCACACTCCACTTTCGAGGTGGAGAAAACACGAGAAAACACCGAAAAACTGTTTCGGACCGCGGAGCGCGACACCCTCCTTGTAGCTCGTGCCGCGATTTGGCGGAGACTAGCGATAGACAGCTGAGCGCCCGGGGCATCGATCACGCGAAGCGCCGATCGATAGACGCGCAACGCCATCTCCGAGCGGTGAGCGGCGACAACTACCGCAGGCGGTATTACAGCGCGTCGATAACCGGTTACCACGGAAATCGGACAAATTTGTAGATTTCGAGAATTTCTAGTTACGCGTAGACGGCGTTAATGATCGGAACAATAATTGAGGCGGATTACCGAGACCCTAGGCGGCGCATGCGAATGTAAATGCTCCGAAGAGCCCGGGAAAATAAGGACATGTATAAATCAGGGAAATAAGGGTCACGGCGGATTATTAGTATTAAGAGATTGATTCAGCTATAAAAACGACCGTTGTTAATTGAATCATTGTTTATTATTATATTTTTGAATGCTTTCCCTTATTTATTGTTATTTTTGTAAATTTTTGTTTTGTTAATACATCCTACTTTTACCGACTATACCGTTTCTGACTTATTCGTTCCCTGCTCAGTTCTTTATAAAAAAAAATTAATGTCAACGCCCGAACCACGTTACAGTACGATGAATTTGTCCCAAGATCAAGCCGTTTAAAAAAAACTGAAAAAATTGGCATGATCCGGAGAAATATTTTTAAGTCTGTAATTTCGTGCAACTGTTGATACTATTGAACCCGATATTTAGAAAAATTTTGAATTTTTTTTGGGTGAAGAAATTACGTTGGAATGGCTCATATGTACAACAACTATACTATATGTATCAAATAAATTAAGATTAACCTAATTCTATATAAGATCGAGAGATCTGTACACACATGAGAGATCGGGTCTCCATGGCTCGTCACTTCCACGGTAAGTTACGACGCCAAACCGGTCTCGCATGCTCATAACGTATGCTACGTTACGCTGATTTTCAGCCACTTTCGGGTGTTCCCTCCTATACCGTTGTTCGGCGGCTTTCAAAGCGTTCATTAGCGCAGCAGCGAACGCTCGACGCGATGGTCGATCGTTTCATGCAATTCCACTGCACAACGCCGCTGCAAATAACAAAGATTGTTATATTAGATAAAAATTTCAAAGCAATAATCTTAAATAACCTTACCGTATATAGCATCGGAAAATCGCGTTCCTTTCACGTTCGTCGTGTTTGGCTCGTGTCCTTGCACCGTCAGCTTAGGAGCGAGATCGTCATAGATCGCATTCTTCAAAATGATGTTGGCCCGTTCGGCAATAGAGCCGCAGCTGAGCGAACCAAGGAAATCAACCTGCAACAGCAAATAAAAAATAATGTATCCGGAGTATTGAGTCAAAATATGCATCGTGCGACTATTATTACTTACAACACTGTCGAATTCGGCCCCTTCGATGTTTTCGAACGCTGCCAGATCCTGCACAGCTCTCAGTGGGAGACAGTCGGGCTTTCTAGGAAAATCACTCGATCGCTTCAATGCTATGTGTGCGCTTGCAGCGTATCGAAGCGTTGAAGAAGAACCCTGCAATTTAAAAAATGCAAATGAAATTTTTCAAACTAAATTACAGACAGACAGACTAGAAAATGACAATACTTAATTGCACCGATGGTCTGATTCCCTGCGACAACCTCTGAAATTATACAAATACAATTTATTATTATAAGTGCTTGTAACAGAATGTAAAGCTCGTTTGCAATTGTATACATTACCTGAATTCTTTGTGGATTTTTGCCAGAGCTTCGATGACAGACATCGACAACAAGTCTTCTTCCGAATCCCTTCTTTCGCCTTCTTGGGCCCTTTTTTCGCCGGTGGCTCGTGCAACCCGCGTCCCGATACGAGAATGTTAGAGTCAGCGCTGGCACAACCTGAACTGAACGATCGCTTGTTCCTAGCGTCAAGCGACGCCACGTGAACAGGGGGTTCAAAGATGAATCCGTCAACTATACTCGAAATATGATTAATATTATGTAATTTAGAAAAAAACGACCCATATTCATAAAAACTAGAACTACACTCGCCTCTGCACCAGGAGCGGAAGACTTCTCAAGTTCCGTCTCACACGTGTCATCATTCTCGAAAATGAATTGATTTTCCATTCTCGACCGCAAGGTTATTAATAATGACGTCAGCGAAAACATGGCGGCTTTTATTTACGGGAGAAATTACATTATCAGAAACCGAGTTGCCCGCGAGATCGACAGCCTACTTTGCCGGTGCGCGGCTCTTACCCCAGCTACGACCACGGTCAAAAGAGGCGACATTTTCTTCCCTGCATGAAATGGTGTGCGGCCGATGTCACCCTCGACACTTAGAGTGACATCGCTCACCACTACGATGTCCTTGGTCTCCTCGGTGGTCATGTCCAATGCATTGTTGACAACAACCGGCTCGCAGCTATCGATTGAGATCCCTATTCAATAGAAATATCATTGGAATACAATGAACTATATGCACGAACACATGAGAATTACGCCCTACCATTATTGTTTCGCGCGGTATCGAGGGCATCCATGGCCGATTTCAAGGCAGCCACATCGTGCGCGATTAACGACGGTGTCGATCGATTCGAAGCCTGCTCTTCATCGGTCGAAGTTGAAGGGTAATTACTCCCCGTCGCGTACGTCTGGTGCCAATGTGGCACCTTCGACTGCCTCCATGAACGCCGACAACCAGGCAACTGCGTAAAAAATTATAGTCAGCCTCAGCGAAAAGGGATAAAGCGCGTGCGCGAGAGAGAGAGAGAGAGAGAGAGAGAGAGAGAGAGAGAGAGAGAGAGAGAGAGAGAGAGAGAGAGAGAGAGAGAGAGAGAGAGAGAGAGAGAGAGAGAGAGAGAGAGAGAGAGAGCGGGTGAGCGGCGGGCGTGAGAGAGGCGAAGCGGGCGTGCGTGTAGACAGTAAAGAAATGTAAATAGTGGGATAAGGTAGAATAATGAAAGTAAAAAGTAAGCGAAGGTAGAAATAAGGATGTAAAAAAGAATGTAAAACAAGTTAAGGAACGGAAGCCTTATAACACTGAGGGGAACAATAAAGGAATACATACATACATACATATTAAGGTTTCAAAACATAAAATCTCAAAAGTACTAGAAGGTTCTTTTGCAGCATTTCTTCCAGTTTGCAAAACCCACGTTTAGCTCGCTGTGCGATCATTAGTTCATGAGATATTGTTGATCTACGAAAAAAGCTCCTTTTTTCTTTCAATGCCAATATCTCAGCAACAAATGGTCGTACAGCAAGAGACCATTTTAAAGCTAAAGAACCAGGCTAAAGGACCCCAGTATTGATAAAGCCAAAAAAAAAGTTTTTGTGCCCGCGGACGATTTTGAAAAGGACAAAAATGTTGAAAAATGTTTCTTCCCGCTTTTCCTTAGGTTCATGCCGAGCGTGTTGCTTTAAAAAAAAAATTACTGAAAAGATTTTCAAACTAGAGATATCAAGCTTTAAAACGCATTTTGTTTTATTGCGATTCAACTATTTTTCACAAAATTACAGCGCGTCAAAAAACAATGAAAAAAAGGTAAAATTCAACTGTTCCCTTCATTTTTTTGCTGAGTGTACGAAACCACTTTAATTCGACCGAGCTAAATAATTACATTTTTGGGTTCTGTTACACCAAAAATATTGATTTCACCAAGTTATCAGAGGCCGGTATCTCCGAAGCTATCGGAGCTAGACGATTTGGATTTCGGGATTTTATCATCTCCGAGAGTTCGCCCGTCCATCGTGACCTGTTTTAACACGGTGGTTCTCGTAGCCTTTCTTCGGCATCAATTTTTGACCGATTTGATTTTGATCACGACGGACGGGCGACCTCTCGGAGATGATATAATCCCGAAATCCGAAACGAAAAGCGCCGACAGCTTCGGAGGTATCAGCTTTTGGAGCCGGAACTTGCGATAAATCAGTCAAAAATCGATGCCGAAGAAAAGCTACGAGAACCACCGCGTTAAAACAGGTCACGATGGACGGACGAAGTCTCGGAGATGATATAATCCCGAAATCCAAATCGTCTAGCTCCGATAGCTTCGGAGATACCGGCCTCTGATAACTTGGTGAAATCAATATTTTTGGTGTAACAGAACCCAAAAATGTAATTATTTAGCTCGGTCGAATTAAAGTGGTTTCGTATTTCTAGCTCGCTGAGTGGCGAACTTTACGCAATGCGATGATCAAGGAAAAACCCGAGAAAAATTATTTCGTTAAATATTGGATTATGGGCTTGTAAAAATTGAAGAAACGGAAGGAGACGTCTCGCGGAGTTCCGCAAAAAACGTACTCCAGAGAAAAGTCAGCTCCGCCGAATGCAAGCTGTTTTGAATTTCCTGCTCACTCGGTGGCGAAGTTTAAGTCGCCTCAAGCCCGATTTTTCAGAAATCAAAACCATGTCTTTACCCCATGGGGATGAAGAAAAGTGTCATTGCAGACCATGCTAGAAATCCGTTTCAGAGTACTCTAAATCGATCTAACTAGTCGCCTGGAGATTAATTTTTCTGAAATCAACCCCATGTCTTTACCCCATGGGGATGAAAAATAGTGTCCTTACAGACCACGCTAGAAATCCGTTTGAGAGGACTCTGAATCGATCTAGCTAGTCGCCTGGAGATCCATTTTTCAGAAATCAACCCCATATCGTTACCCCATGGGGATGAAAAATAGAGTCACTACAGACCACGCTAGAAATCCAATGCAGAGGATTCTGAATCGATCTAGCTAGTCGTCTGGAGATCAATTTTTCAGAAGTCAACCCAATGGCTTTACCCCATGGGGATGAAAAATAGTGTAATTACAGACCACTCTAGAAATCCGTTTCAGAGGATTCTAAATCGATCGACATGCGCTGATGAAGGGAAAAAATGAGAAAAGTGATTCCGTTAAATATTGGATTATCAGCTTGTAAAAATCGTAGAAAAGGAAGGAGACGTCTCTCGGAGTTCCGCAAAAAAGCATCCAAGAGCCCGAGCCGAAAAGACTGCCATACAGGACCGAGCGTTAAGCTATTTGCGGTAAACGGTATGCCAGCATATCACTGCCCTCGCATGAGCTTGTAATATGTGTTAATAAATCAAGGAATGCACCTTCGAACCAGTGCAATACAGGTGTTCTCGGCGGTGTTTCACGTATACGTAACGTTGTTTCACGTCCTCGGAGTTTGAAACGCCTAAAGTATCGTGTGACTTCTCGAATAACCTCAAACCGGTCGCACGGTGGCTGCACAGCTCCAAATGCTTCATTTACGGTGTTTCGACCCCTTCCAGAGCCCATCTGCACTTCTGGAAAGAGAGAATAGCGTGAAATATCGTAAATATAAGTATACATTCATTTAAAGCGGTTATTATTATTAGTACCTCGCGCATCTGATACAACTATGCAGAATCTTCTTGCCTATTTACCCGAGTCGTCCGAATCATCCAAAAATTGGTAAAGCCAATTGTCTCGTCCACGGCCCGTCCTTTCAGACTGTGTAGCTTCAAGAAGACTGTGATGATATTTCCGGGCCTTTGTTTCTGCTTTCAGTGCCGTTTGATGTCCCCTGTTGTACCTCATCCATATTCCTTAACCCTGAGGGCCCCGGCTCACCTTCTTCTTCCACGCTAAATAATGTCGGGGATCCGCTTACCGATGAAATCGTGATCACCGATAACTCGTCATCGATGGCATCCTCGAGAGGCGTATAGTCCCCGGGCTCTTCATTCTGTACCTGAAATTCTACAGCCCGGGTCTCTTCAATCAGAGCCTCTTCTTCATTGCGTGTCGCATTCAGCAATTGTCGATAACCTATATAGTAAATCGCCAAAATTACCCCTCTATACTGCTATTTTTTTTAAATAAACGTACCTATGGTTTCATCAACAAGGCCTTGAATACACCGCGCTTGCGCCAGTCCACGCCTCTGTAGCTCTTCAAACACGCACATCAACACTCGTTGTCCGCTGCGCATCCCTCGATTATATGCTGTGGCAATACAACGCAGAGGTGCCCACCAAATAACATATCTTAGACGTTTCTCAAGACTGTTAGTCGGTAAAAGCCGTAATTCACGACACCACTGATTATTACACCGACGTCTTAGTTGAGCACTATTTAATTTCGCCAGACGTAACAGATTTAGTATACACTGTCGAAGCGCTGAATCTGACATGATGGTTGATATAGAGTTTATTACGGTCGAACGGTCGATTACGGACTGAGTATTTCGTGCCGTGAATAAAAAGATTCAGCTTAAGGGGGGAAACCGGTTTAGGAGGCCGACATTTTGGTGTTTTTCGTGAATTTTTTAAATAGGGAAGGAATAATCTGAAATTGTTTAAACTTGGAGGGTATTTTATTTATGGTTTGAAGTACACTTTAGAATTTTTTCAAGTAATTTCCCCCGGAAATAGTGGCGTTAGAACGTGATGTCCATGGACGATTGCCACCCAAGTATTTTGCTGGCGGGAACTCCTGAAATCGCAATTTTTATCTGTGATCATCCAAATTCTTTTTCTTCTCGTTAACAACATATTTTCTAAGAATATGAACCTAAATCTGGTAAAAAAAAAAATTTCATGTTTTTGAAGAGTTTGAACACGATATCATTGTTTTACACCATATTTTTTCACCTTTTTTGCATAAAAAAAAGTTTTAATAACAATATAATCTCAGATTTAGATTCATATAGATTGGAATCGAATAAAGAATATTCACAAAAAATTTCAGAACGATTGGTCAATAACTTTTTTAGCTAGAACGCCCACGAGTTGAAAAAAAGTCGTTTCGAGAAAAACGCGTTTGAAATAAAATGAAGCGAAAACAAGACATTCATGGCAGTAATCTCTCTATATTATAAAAAGATCTCGCCGCCGCCGCCGCCGCCGTGTCAAGAATCGAGGGGGGGGTCAGCTTCACCAAACCGCACGGTGAAGGTGACCTGGGAAGGATTCTGGGAAAACCCCAGAGGATTCTGGGAAAATCCTAGAGGATTCTGGGGAAACCCCAGAGGATTCTGGAGAACCCCAGAGGATTCTGGGGTTTTCCCAGGGGTCACCTTCACCAAACCGCACGGTGAAGGTGACAAGGATTCTGTGACCTGAGAGGATTCTGGGAAAACCCCAGAGGATTCTGGGAAAACCCCAGAGGATTCTGGGAAAACCCCAGAGGATTCTGGGAAAACCCCAGAGGATTCTGGGAAAACCCCAGAGGATTCTGGGAAAACCCCAGAGGGGCCCACGGGCCTGAACCTTTTTAAGTCCCTAAAGGGGCCATTGAGCTTGAAATTACAGAGAAGTAAAGTTGGCCGAGCAAATGAACCGAGTGAAGCGAGTTGGCCGGAAAAAATGAACCGAGTGAAGCGAGGGAACATAGTGAACGTAGTTAAAAATGGATGACGGGACAGTTATGGTAAGTATGTTTTGCTTTTTGTGTGTTTTCTTAATATTTAATATTAATTTCGTCTTTCCTTTTTATTTATAGCGTGAGCAATTAGCTGCGGCTATAGCCGAGCAGAGGCGGCAGCTGCAACTGCTGCGGCGCCAGCTCCGGGAGCAGCAGCTGGAGCTGGAGCTCCTGGAGCTCCTGCAGCCCGAACCGCAGCAGCCACGACCGCAGCAGCCACAACAGCAGCTACAGTACGAAGTTTCATTTTTATTTTCTCTCTCTCTCTCTCTCTCTCTCTCTCTCTCTCTCTCTCTCTCTCTCTCTCTCTCTCTCTCTCTCTCTCTCTCTCTCTTGCTTTTTCAGTTTTTATATTTAATAAAAGTTTTTATATATTGTTACCGCGCTCGCGAGTTACGAGCCTCAAAACCCGGGCTGGCGACAAAAATCCCCGTCAGCTGGTTTTTCCTTGTCCGGGGCGCCATCCACGCTCTTAGCGTGGCCCAGCTGCGAAGTGGTGGAAATAAAAAACCGGGGACGAGTTGGTTGGCCGGCTAGCCACAGCCTGCACAATGGTAGAGGGGGCGGTTCGGGAACTCGGGGACGAAATATTCGGTCTGGCTCGATTTTACAAAAAAACAATTCGCGACTCAAAAATATTCACCAGTTCGGGCACAACAAAAACAATTTATTTTCCAAGTTACTGCTCTACATTTGTCGCGATACAAAAGGCGGCGCCCTACTAAAATCGGGGAACGATTACTTAATTCGCCGTTCCCGATTTCCTACCCGGCACGAGCAAACAAAAATATTACACAACAAAAAATGATGTTAACCGCGATCGCGAGCTAAATTCCGTGACCGGGGACGAAGCCCCGCGCGACAAAGGCCCTACTACGGTCGACCGCTCGACCGACGCAAAACACAAAAAAAAAACACGAAACACGACAAAAATTCAAAACCAAAAATTGCACGCTGCAATTCGCACGCACCCGGGATGGCCGCGCACAGGCCGACAGCCTCGTGCGCGTGCGACCGATCGCCGGTCGTATCACGAGGCGGCGACAGAAGGTCGCCCGCGAAACTCTCCAACGCCCCCGCGATCGCTCGCACGCACCCTTTTCCCGGGGATTGTTCCGCCCCGGTACGCTTACCAAAACGGCGCCGATCGTCCGCCCTTGAGACCGACCGCTCGCGAGCCGAGGGCACTCTCACCGCGATCTCGAGAATAATGTTACGCGCACTATACGGGTCCTACCGCGATTATTCCCGCACACGACGGATACCCCACGATCGTCGGGCGGTCGTGAAAAACCAACACCCGCGCACCCGGAGACTGTCACTAAAACCCTGAGGAAACCTCCGAGAGGGACCCTACCTCCAAATTCCTCGTTCCGCAATCCAAAAGTCCCGGAAAAGCGTTGGCCTCTGTCCCCGCGACGTCGACGCCAACCTCGCGTTACACCGGCCGGACGAACAATGACCAGTCTCGACGCGCCCGTCTCCCCGTCCCTTCCCCTCGTCACCCGAAATTCCGCAAATTCGCGCGAACTACCGGTCACGTAGCGCGACACGCGGGACGACGACGCTGTTGCCGTGCGGGCGGGGGGGGGGGCGGTTTCGCGCGCGAACCTCGAATCGGCAACGCGAGGCGGCGGCGCCGCTGACCCTAGAAGGAAAATAAGGCGCTCGCCCGCAATCGCCGGAAATCCCCGGAAAACGACAGAAACAAGCGAATAATTCGGCGACGCACGGGTTCATTAATTCCGCGCAAAGCGCCAAACAAGGAACGACGACGGCGGCGAGGCGCGAAGTCTCGCGCGACAGCAGCTGATCGGCGGCTGTTCGCAGGCGGTCGTAGGGCTCCCCGCTCCCCGTCTCCCTCCCAGCAGTGGCTCGTCGATGGCTCTTCGCGGGCGGCAGGGTCTTTCCGTTTTCCTCTCTCACGTAGCAACGGCGGAACCCGGGAATTATCAACTCCCGGGGAATCGGTGACCGTAGCCGACGGCGCTCTCCCTCTCGTCGCGGCGCATCTCGTCCGTCGGGGTACATTAAAAAAAAACAATAAAAAAAACAGTCGTATCAATAAGTCTTTTTCGTTCGGTGAGAGTGCCCCGGGGAGGATTGTTCGCCGGGTGGCCCGCGAGGTCGGCGATCGACGCAAAGAAGGCCGTACTACAGTGCCCTCTTTGTAACGCCTTCAAAAAGCGCGTTACAATATAAAGTTTTTAAATATAAAAAAAACAACGAGGGGTACGCCGACATACACCTCGTCGACACGGATGAGCGTGTGTACGTAGAGCGGCAACAGCTGTATCACTCGATACCGCTGTTTACGATGACAGCCGCTCTACAGCTAGAGTGCCGATTATACGGAGGATGCGACGAGGGCCTCAGTAATATCGGGGAATTGGTGATGGCCTTGTGCGGTGCGGGGACCTTATTGATGACGGTGCGCTGCCGAGATCCACTGCTCATCTCGATCCGCACAGAGCAGCACTGCGACCTTGGCGAATATTTAAATCGCCTCGCTTTAAATCCGGAGGACAACGCTACGCCCCCGTGGTCACGTCCGTGGTCACCATCACCTGGCCCTCTGTGCCGCCGCCGCCGCCACCGCCGCCGCTGCCAGGGCCGTATCCTGTGTCGCCGCGCTCTTATTAATAAAAAAAAAACGTGTGTGTGTGTGTGTTTGCGTGTGTCTGTGTATCTGTGTAAAACTATTTGGGTGCCTGTGAGCAGCAGTGACAGTCACAGCAGCAACAGCAGCAGTAGCAGCAACAGCAGCAGGAGTAGGGTAATTTTATTTTTAATTAAAAATAAAAAATTAGGAGGAGGAAAACATGGCGGGCGAAGTGGTTGGGAGAGAAAAGAGGTGCCGAGAAAAGTGGAGAAAGAGCAGGAAATAGAGTGAGGAATGATGAGAGAATCGGCGAGGGGAAAGCGGGGGAAAGGAGGCGAGTGGTGAGGAAAATAGTGCGGTAAAATGGAAAGAAGAAAAGACGGCAGGAAGGAAAGAAGAGGCCGGAGAACGTGGATGAGGGGCAGAGAAGTGAGGGAAGGGAGGAGGGGAGAAAACGGAACGAGTGGCGCAGGCGCGTGGAGAAAACGAGGAAGAGAGAAGCGGCGCAGGCGCGTGAGGGGCATCGAGGAAGAGACGAGCGGCGCAGGCGCGGAGACAGAAGCACCAGGCAGATTCGCAAGCCGTCTGTGCTGCCGAACGGTTCTCTTTCCGTGTGCTCTCCGATAATTATTTTCTTCATATTTGCCTCATTACTTCGGTCGACTTTATCGTTATACGAAAATTATTTTTAGTTTACACGTTCTGTTAGATTTAATTCTCGTGTGTTCTTCATTCTGTCTTTAATTAACTACGCGTGTTTATAAAAGTTTTAGTTTATAAGTTATATATAAATCCAATTCTCCCTTATTCGCCGCTTCTCTCGCTTTTCCTTTTCTGTGATTCCTCTCTTTATTTTTCTTTTTCTTCACTTGGTGAGTTTTTATCTTTATTTTTTTTTTTGTGTGTGTGTGACGTTTTTTTTTTTTTTTCTCCGGTCATCTCTATTTATATTATATTCTGTATCGTGTAAGTTTAGTGAATTATGTCGGACCCTAGTCCTAAGTCCACTAAAAGGAAAACTTTGAGTCCTGATGCCGTCGATAATCAGGTTTTTTTGCCTCCGGAGAAATCTAATAATGGAAAAACTATTATTCCTAAGTACATTCTCAATCAGATGTCTAATCGTTACAACGATTCCTCTTCAGGATCTTTCACGGTCGAGATCTTTGACAACGACCCCGAGAAAAAACTAGGCAATTTACACACGATGGCGATCGGGAAAGCTTTCGCGGATTATAACGATCGGCTATTGCAAATCGCTCCTTCGGGAAATGATCGTTTATATTTGACATTTAGAGACAGTGCTTCGGCCAACGAGATGATCTCCGATATCAAGCGAATCGATAAGAATTGGTCGGCTTTTATTCCCGATCACGCGATTATGGGAATTGGTGTCATTAGGGGTATTGATCTCGAGTTATCGGACGACGAAATCATGGCGGGTATTCGCACTCCCGCATCGAACTGCAAAGTCATGAAGGTGGAAAGAATTTTCTCGAAGTTTTCTCCTAATAGGACGGAGTCTGCTGAACCCCATCCTACCTTCTCGGTCAAGGTTTTTTTTACGGTTTCGATCTCCCGGATTCTATTGCCGTTTGGTACGTCAAGAGAGACGTTAGAGTCTATATCCCTCCTAGTAAAAGGTGCTTCAATTGCTTTTTATTTGGACACATCAAAGCGCAGTGCAGATCGAAAAAAATCAAATGCTCGAAATGCTCGGGCGTCCATCAAGTGGAAAAATGCACAGCGAATTCCGAATACTGCTGCAACTGTCATCTCGATCATTCTCCGCTGTCCAGGGATTGCCCTGCTTACATTTTCTACCAGAAAGTGCATAAGTATAGTTTCGAAAAAAAAGTCTCGAAAAAAGAAGCAAGGGCTATTCTCCGTCGCGAAGTCTCAAAAACAGAGTCCAATCCCAAATTCAACCTGGATTCCGTTAGAGAACAATTCCCCGCTCTCCAAAAAAAAAAAGCACAAAGGTATCCACGAGCCAGATCCGCGCTGAATCGGATCTGTTTATCTCAGCAGAAGAGATTAACGACTCTCAGAGCTCATCCAATAATATTATGGATAACACTCTTGTCGACCAAGAAGACGCTGGTTCGACTATTTCTTCTTCGGCTAATCTGACTCTCCAAACAATCGACATCGCTGCTATTGTAGCGTCCGAAGTCGCGAAATCTATTCGTGCGTATAATACAGCTCTGTGCGCCTCTCTAAGAGCTAAATTTCCGGAAGCAAATCAAATTGTAGAAACGATAATTGCGGCGGGGGAGCAATTCATCAGTTCCGAAATTTCCAAGGATGGCTAGGCATAGTCAAGGGCTTAATATTGCGCAATGGAATTGTAGAAGCGTTTTGAGCAAACTTCCTGATATTCAAAAATTCATTTTAGATTTCGATATCATTTGCCTTACGGAAACTTGGCTTAAGGATAAAAACTCTTTGTCATTTAAATCTTTCAGTATTGTTAGAAAAGATAGAAATACTTCAACTCACGGAGGTGGTGTAGCCATTTTGATTCGCTCTCATATTCCTTTCGAATTAATTGATCTCACTTTTATAACCAATAAAATTGAATTTGTTTTTATTAAATTCAAAATAGATTCTAAAGTATATCATCTACTGAATATTTATAGACCTCCTAATTTGTCGTGCTTTCTATCAGCTAATGAATGGTCCCATTTTTTCAATGCGATTGTGCCTTTATATAGTAATCTAATAATTTGTGGAGATTTTAACGCTCAACATTCGTCGTGGGGTAGTGAATTGACCAATCCGTCAGGTGACGCTCTTGCGTTTGCTCTTCTTTCTTCTAATTTATCTATATTGAATGACGGCTCACCCACTAGAATTCATATTGACCATTCGATTAAAAGCGTCCCTGATTTAACGCTTGTATCAGCCGATATTCTTCCGTTAGCAAGTTGGCATACAATGGTAAATTCTATGTATAGTGATCATTGGCCAATTAATATCAATTTGTCTTTACCACTATTTTTCAAGGCTAATGCTAGACCGGTTTTTAATTGCAATAGAATTGATTGGAAGGTTTTCAATAATCTTATGAAGAATTCTTCCGTCAACTTGTCAATGGATAACGATTCTGCTCTCGATCTTTATGATGAATTTACTGAGTCAATTTCTCTTAATTTAATTAAATCCGGGGCTAAATCACCGAGTAATTCAAAAAATTATGTTGCTCCTCCTCCAGTGCCGTGGTGGTCTGATAACTGTACTAAAGCTGTAGATCATAGAAGATTTTGCGAACAGGAATATTTGTCTCATCCCTCTGATAAGTCTTTTGATGAATATCTTGACTCTTGCAAAAATGCTACTAAAGTGTTGAAAAAAGAAAAGGCCAAGAGTTACAAAAAATTTTGCGCATCTCTTAGTCCCCGTTCGGACGTTACTAAGACATGGCGCGTTATTAAAGCTTTCAAACGGAGATATAACGCTCCTAAGTCTGATTTAGGTTTTTCAACGGATAATCCTCACGTTATGGAAGCTATGGACAAAATCGCCCCACCTAATTCCATTTTTACACCCTTTTCTCTCTCTCCGTCTTGCGATAATATTTCAGAAATTAATAAACCTATCTCGTTGGACGAACTTGTAAGCGCATTGAATAAAGTCAATCAGAATTCTTCTCCAGGTATGGATCTCATCACTAATGTTATGTTGGTTAATTTACCAATTGAATCGAGAAAGATATTAACTATGTTGTTTAATCGCTTTCTATCTGAAGAGATTATCTCTACTATCTGGACGGAGTATTACGTTTGTTTGATTCCCAAACCTGGCTCGAAAAAACTTAGACCTATAGCTATTACTTCGGCTATTCTCAAACTTCTGGAAAAAATTATTAATGAAAGAATGCATTGGTGGGTGGAACGTAATTCTATCCTTCCAAATCAATTTTTCGGGTTCAGAAGAAATAAATCGTGTATGGATAGTATTGCCACTTTGATTACGGATATTCACATCAACTTTATCAGACAAAACTATCTTTCCGCTTGCTTTATTGACATTCAAGGGGCTTACGAAAACGTAATTCCTTCTATCCTTCTTGATCATCTGCAGAAGCTCAATCTCCCTATGTCTATTATCATTTTTATTCGTAATATTATATTGTAACGGTCGCATAGCGCTATCGCTCCCTCGAACCGTGAGACTGCTTACCTCAGCAGTCCCACGGTATGGACCCAGAACCGCGCAGCCACCGTGCGCGCAACGGCCGCCCTTATCAGCGCGCCTTAACACTCCCGCGGGGACCAAGGCGCCCCGAGAGCGTAGGAGAACTCTTCAGTTCTTCCTCGACCACCCACTCAGTCATTTCGTCAATTATATAACAGTCTCTCTAATAAACCAGTTCTTTTGTTCATCAAACCGCATTCATACTTTCGGCATCCTCCAACACCTGACCCGTTACATTGGTGTCAGAAGTGACGCGAACACACAAACCACGCGCACATAAAAAAAAGAGCAATAAAAGTGAACAGTTCAGTGAAAAAAAAGTGACAAAAAAAAACAACATCAACAACAGCATCATCATCAATCCAACCAAACCAACCGAACGAACAACAACAAGCACAGAAGGAAGGAAGGAAGCGAAATAGAGGAATAAAGCGAAGGAAAAACCGCGAAAACCGCAAAAGGACGAGGCGAATGATTTTTGAATAAATGTGAGTATAGCTTTTATTCAATCTCCGCATGGAATTATTAGCATTTTATCATGCTTTCCGCTTTTTCCCTTTGTTATCGCCGCGTGGCTAGTGTTATCTTCGTCAGAAGCATTGAGTGCGGGCGTACGCCGCCTCGCTTCCACGCATTGCCACTGACGCACCCGCACCCCTCACACTCACTCACATAGAAAAAAAAGAGAATGTCCAGTCGCCTAAATTATTAATTAAATTCAATTCACCCACCCCCACCCAATTGAAAAAAAATTACAACTAAATCATTTTCACAAACATTTACAAATATTTTAATAACAAATAAAATTAGACAAATTTTCTGAAAATTGAAAATACCTCGAAAACACACATTTTTAATTTCGAATACGCGGAATAAATATTTCTTCCTTTCTTCCAAAAATCCCAAACGACGATAAACAATAAATAAATGAGAAAATATTTGTGAAAAAATTTTGTACATTTTTACAAACAATAATGTAATGTAATGTAATGTAAAATTTCCGAGCGCTCAGTCCTATACGGACCATTGTGCTCGTGCCCATTCACGGGAGGGTATCCGATTATGTAGGATAGTCGGTTAGGCGAGCCTCCTTTGCAAAGTGCAGGAGGGCGCGCACCCCAACCTCCTCAAGGTCCAGAGATTCGAGTACGGGCGCCCCAAGTACATTCCTGCGAATGTCCTCCAGCGCCCTGCATCTCGTAATCACGTGGAGGGGTGTTTCTTCCTCCTCCGTACATCTCGGACAGAATGGTTCTTCACTTAGCCCCAGTTGTCTTAGATGCTTCCCTGTGTGCCAATGTGCAGTGACAAGGCCCACTACAGCCTTGAGCTGATATCTGTCTAGGCCCATTAATACAGAGCCTAGCTTGCCCGAGGGACCTTTAAACAAGGCCCTCGAGTGTCCCATGCCTTCTGTCCGTAGCCAGAGGTCCGCAAATCGTCCCTCCACCCACTGTTTCGACAGGGTCTTAATATGATCCATGGCAATTGGGACATGGCAAATCCTTGCCGGATCCGTAACCGTAGCCCCGGCCCTGGCAAGAATATTCGCCTCTTCGTTTCCCTGGATGCCCACGTGTCCAGGCACCCATAGAACTTTTACTTTGTTGCTGCAGGCAACCTGCGACAACAGCGCATTGCAGTCAAGCACCAATCCGGACTTCTTCACCACATGGTGGAGTGCCCCGATCGCCGCCCGACTGTCACTGCATATATATATGTGCTTGCCACTGTATCCCTTGTCCAGGATGAGCCTGGCACAGGTCCAGATGGCGTACACCTCTGCTTGGAGCACCGAGGCAGTGTCTCCCATCGCCAAGGATATCCTTGTTTTGGGTCCACTGCTCCATATTCCCGCTCCTGATCCTGTTCCTGTTTTGGATCCATCTGTGTACCAGACGAGCCCACCAGGAGACAGAAGTTTGTCTTGTTCCTCCATCCATTCCTGCCTACTGGGATAGAGGACTTGGTAATTGTGGTCGAATTGTTGGAAGCGGTCACAGCAATCCCCTCCTCGCGCTAGGATCCCTTCAAGGTCCCCATCGCGCTGCAGTAGTGACGCGTGGCCCGCCTCTGCCCTCTTCCACTTACCACTGAAGTGTAGGCGTAACGCAGCATTTTTGGCGTTAGCCTCGACTAAGATGTGAGGGGGCGCCATGTTCAAAAGGGCCCCCATGGCCAAGGTCGGGGTCGTTCTCATCGCCCCCGTGATTCCAAGGCCCACTAATCTATAAATTTTATCCAGTGTCTTCCTGTTGGTGGCCTTCTGCAAAGCGGGCCACCAAACCAGGGAAGCGTACGTTATTTGGGGAACCAGGATGGCCGTGTATATCCACTTGACCATTTCCGGTTTTAAGCCCCATGTTTGTCCAAACATTCGCCTACAGGCCCAGAAAGTGGCAGTGGCTTTCGTAGCCTGTCTGGCGATGTGGCTTTTCCAGCTGAGCTTGCTATCCAGGGTGACGCCTAGGTAGCGTACCTCCGAGGAGTATTGCAGCTCAGTTCCAAATATGTAGGGGGGTTTTGGTTGAAAACCTCTCCTCCGTGTAAATAGCATCATCTCCGTCTTGCTCGGGTTAACAATCAGCGACTTGGAGGTGCACCATTCTTGCATGAGGTGGAGTGCGCGCTGCATTCTCCACGTCATCTCTGCTGAGTGGGAGCCTCTGACCATTATCATAATGTCATCAGCATAACCCACCACGTTTACCCTGAGCCCATCGAGTGCCGCCAGTAGCCCGTCAACGACCATTGTCCACAGGAGGGGGGATAGTACCCCCCCTGCGGACAGCCCCGCTTAACGTGCGCCCTCGCGGTTGACCCTCTGAGCCCTGCGGTAACCGTTCTTGTGCGAAGCATTAGGTGTATCCATTCGATGATAGACTCATCTACCCTGAATTCCCTTGCAGCCTCGCATATGGCGTCGAAGGAGGTGTTGTCAAACGCTCCTTCGACGTCCAAGAACACGCATAGGGCCGACTCCTTCCTGCCGAGCGTCCTCTCTATATCTTTAACAATACAGTGGAGGGCGGTCTCGACAGACTTGCCGGCTTGGTAGGCGTGCTGTGAGGTTTGCACCGGTCTATCAACCAGTGCTCCCTCTCTAATGTACCTATCAACCAGTCTCTCCAGCGTTTTAAGGAGGAAAGACGTCAGGCTGATCGGTCTGAATGACTTGGCCTGGTCATAGCTGCTTTTACCCGGCTTTGGGATAAAAACTACCCTGACCTCACGCCAAGCTTTAGGCACGTATCTTAGTGCCAAACAGGACCGAAAGATACGGTTCAGGCGCTTGATGAGAGGCTCCCCTCCCTCTTGTAGGAGGGCGGGGAAAATCCCATCCACCCCTGGACTTTTGTACCGGTCAAAAGTCTTGATCGCCCAGTCTATCCTGCTCGGTGTGACAACCTTGGCTGCCGTCACCCAATCACCCGGTTTTTTTATTGAGGGCGCCTCCTCTTGAGGCTGTCCCCGGTCCGTAAGTTCCGAACCCGGGAAATGTACCTCAAAAAGGTACGCCAGTACTTCCTCGTGGTTCTCAGTTGTCCCGCCATCAGGCAGTGTGAGTCCCTCGAGTTTGTTTTGCGGGCCTGATGCAAACACTTTGCGGAGCCTGGCCACTAAAGGTAGGGCCTCGATCTCCCCGCAGAATCTCCTCCAGGCCGCTTCTTTGGACTTCTTTACGAGCTTCTTATACTCTCTCTGGGCCTTCCTGTAGGCGTCCCAGTCGTTGTCCGTTTTTGTCCTCAGGGCTCTGTGTAGCAGCCTACGGGAGCGGGAGCGGAACTGGTTCAGCTCACCGCTCCACCAGGCCACCTTTTTGCTAGTTTTCCTTCTCCTTAGCGGGCATGCAGCCTCGAAGGACCCGACCAGAGCGGTCTGCAGTAGATCTGCCTCCCGCTCGATCGCGCCCTCCGTCCGCGGCCACCCACCGGTGTCCCCGAGCCTGCTTCTTAGCCCTGCTTGGAAGCTGGGCCAGTCCGCGGTCCTAGGGTTCCTGTAGGTCTCCGTCGGGATCTGGCTATCACTCCCTGCCAATTCGAAGGTTATCAACCGGTGGTCCGAAAGAGTGTCCTCTTCACTAACCTGCCAGTTTGTTATCGTTTGGGCCACTCTTGGTGATCCCATCGTTATGTCAATCACCTCCTGTCTACGTGAGGTGACAAAAGTGGGCTTGGATCCTCTGTTCAGAATCTCAAGATCCGTTGTAGAGAGATACTCTAGAAGAGCAGTACCCCTCTCATTTGTGTTGGAGCTGCCCCATATGATGTGGTGCGAGTTAGCATCGCACCCCACCAGTAAGTTCAACCCCTTGTTTTTACAGTAGTCCACCAGTTCTCTGAGTTCCCTCGTAGGGGGAGGGTCCTCAGAGTCGTACGGGAGGTACGCCGAGGCTATTACCAGCTCGGTTATTACTCCTCCCACGCGAATCCTGATGGTAGCTGCTGCAAGGTCTCTGGTGCAGAATCGGTTCAACTTGAGGGCACCATGTCTCTTATTGATGAAGAGACAGGCCCTCGGACCCGGTTCTGCGCTATCGTAGATCAGTGATCCTGAATCTGTACTTATCCCTTTTACTAGTCCCCTGTGTATCCAGGGTTCTTGTATTAGGGATATGTCTACTTGCAGCCTATCAAGGTCCCGGCTCAGAAGAGCCGTGGCCGCTTTGCAGTGCTGCAAGTTAATCTGCGAAACCTTGGTCCGTCCCGCAGTCGTAGGTACCGCAGACGTGCCCAGGTTCACAGATAGTTGAGCGAGGCTTCCGAGGACGAGCCCTGCGCCGCCAGTTTGGCCTTGCGTGCCCTCCTCCTCGCCGCCCCGCTGCGTCCCTTCTTCGGCCTGCTGATTGAGGAGTCAGTAGGACCGGCTTGCGCTGATCCCTCTTCCTTCTCGGAAAACTCAGAGGTTACGCAATGGATGCCCTCCTGGTTCATAAGGGCCGAAACCCCTTCGCCCCAGGTGGGCTCCGCAGTCATGCCGTCTGCGTCGTTAGAGGGTGCGGTGTCCCCTTCCGGGGCCTCCACCTCCTCCATGGGCTCAACATTGTGACTAAAGCACCACATTAAGTCCCACGAGTTGCGAGGAAAAGAGGTCCGCCCCCCCAGAGCCTGCTTAGGGGGGTAAGGCTGTATACAATTGGGGGGCGCCTGGTACCCAAAGGGCATCGTACGCGACACTACTCCCCTAGTGCCATGCATCCCGTTGGCACGATAGCTTACACCGTGGGATTGGAGAGGTGGTCCGCGGCAGGGCCTTAGTTCCCCCAAGACGGATTTTATCCCGCCGGGTTCACGTATAGCACCCGCAGGCCAGACCCAGAAGAGCTCCCGTCTTGTGTTCTGGTCACCTTACGACGCCCCAGTCCACGCGACCGCAGAGGTCCCCGAATCCTGGCCCCTCCTATCCGCCACCCGGAGACGCGCTCGGTTGGCAGCTCAACCGAGTTACCCGCCCCCCTTTACGAGGGTTAGGCAACACCGAGTTACAAACAATAAAGTCAGGACATTTTTTTTCTCTTTTTCAAAAAAAAAAAAAAAATTCGAAATTTCTCGTAAACCAACCACAATCATTTTACAAACGATAAATAATCGAGACAAATATTTTTCGAAAATTCAATATTTCTCGCAAAGCAACTATAACCATTTTTACAAACAATAAATAATCGAGAAAATATTTCTTTTCGAAAATTCGAAACTTCTAGCAAAACCGACTCAATCATTTTCACAAGCTATAAACCAACGACACATTTTTTTTTTCTCGAAAATTCGACAATTCACATAAAAAATAAATAATCGAGATACATTTTTTTTCCGAAAAATTTGGGATATTTCACAAAACCAATTGCCACCATTTTCACGAACAACAACAAAAAAAATCGAAATATCTCGAAACCTCGATTGCGACCACTTTTTACGAACGACAGTAAACAAAATCAACTTTCCTTTTTCGAAAATCGAAATATCTCGGGTCACCGATTGCGACCACTCTTACGAACAATAGACAAATGAAATAAATTTTTCGAAAAAGTCGAAATATCTCGGAACATCGATCGCGAACATTTCATGAATAACAAATAAGCGAGCCGCATTTTCTGTGTGTAGGAAAATTCGAAATAGCACGAAACACCAAGTACTACCATTTTAACGAAGATTATTTGTTCCTCGATATTATTAAATAATAGTAACGACAATTATAAATAAATAAAGCCGAAGTAAACAATTTGTTCAAAATCCAAGATATTGCGAAAGACTGATTATCATTATATTTTTACGAAAATGACTTAATCCTTGATATTAATGATCAATAAAAAGTAATGTTAACAAATAACAAACAACAATAAATCTACTCACACATGATCAATCCTCACGATCGATATCGCAACGACTTACGAGATCGCTACCGAAATGGCTCACGCGACCGGTACCGCAACGACTCACGAGATCGGTATGGAAATAGCTCATGCGATCGATACCGCAACGACTCATGCAAACGGTATCACAACGACTCCTGTGATCGGTACCGAAATGCCTCACGCAACCGGTACCGCAACGACTCACGAGACCGGTATGGAAATAGCTCACGCGATCGGTACCGCAACGATTCACGCAAACGGTATCGCAACGATTCACGGGATCAATATCGCAACGACTCACGAGATCGATACCGCAACGACTCACGCAAATGGTATCGCAACAACTCATGTGATCGGTACCGAAATGCCTCACGCGATCGGTACCGCAACGACTCACGCACTCGATCACGAGATCGATACCACAAAGACCTACGCGATAGATATCATGACAACTCCAGTAGCAGGTATAATGGCAACAGGTTCCGCGACGACTCGTGCGACAGACGCTACGAACCACAAAATGAGCCCTTACGTGAAAGATACCGTGATGACGCAAGGGACAAGGAAAGACCTATCATCAGGAAAGCCACAATCGCACTTGGTCTCACGAAAAGACGCAAACCTCCAACAGTAGTGCTACACTCTCCGGACCTGCAAAACAATAGTGCTAATTTCCTCGTGGACACTAAATCAGAAGTAAATCTAATAAAAAAGAAAACAGTTCCAGGCGACGTACAAATAGAAAAACGCATCATCTACGAACTTTCCGGTATCACGGACAATACCATCACAACAATCGGTATGGTTATAATAGGTATTAAAAACCTTTACGTTGAATTCCAAGTAGTCAACGACGACTTTCCGATCGACCAGGAAGCTGTTTTGGGAGATGCCTTCATGAAAGGAACTCCAGCTGACGTTTCGTACACAAGATCGTGCATTTCTTTCGGCAACTATAATATCGCTTTCAAAACACAGGAGAAAATCACGATTCCGGCGCGAACAAAATGCGTAATCTACGTTCGCGTGGATAGCGCGTTGTCGGAAGGATATATCCCACGACTAAACGCTGGCGAACGCCTCTATATCGGCGACGCAATTGTCAAAAACAACAACGGAATCGCATATTTAGTCGCAATAAACGACAACGACTCCAACATACACCTCGCCGTCCCATCCGTAGATCTAGAACCAATAGAGAAAATCTATGAAATTCCAAACCCGGAGTTCACACGTCCTACTCAAGATCGGGAGTGGCCAGCAAAATCCGAGGCAAACGCTTCTCATGACAATCGGTTTGAATATCATGCAGGAATCCGTACTATGGCGGCAAAGAAAAACAGATTTGAGGCTTTCAACCGGCTCTTGCAACTAGACGATCTAGATGTCACAGAGAAGGAGAACGCACTCGATCTCGTCAAACAACATTCAAACTTGTTCGCCCTGCCTGGAGAACTGCTGGGCCACACCACCATAATTAAATACAATACTGTTTCGTCGAAACGCACTACATACGAAATACACACAGCGGACAATAAACCCAACAACACCAAACCATACCGGTTCCCTCCCATGCAGAAGGACGAAATTCGCAGGCAAGTCAATAACTTCTTGCATAACGGCATCATTCAACCGTCGATATCACCATTCAATTCTCCGGTTTGGATAGTCCCGAAAAAGCCAGACAGAGAAGGCAATAAAAGATGGCGAATGGTCATGGACCTTCGTAAGGTAGACAACAAAACAGTGCCGGATGCGTACCCGCTACCCAGCATCGAAGAAATCCTTGACCACTTGAACAACACTAGTTACTTCACAGTGTTGGACCTACGGTCAGGTTTTCACCGAATCGAATTGCATCCAAGTGATAAATGGGGAAAAGACGTCTCTGCACCCTACGCGCAACCCGAAACTGACTTAAGGAAGCAAGAAACACATAATCCAACAACAACCGAAGAACTAACAAGCAAAAAAGAGAGTAAACATCAAAGAAACAATCCATCGACAGACGACGACAATGAATCATCAACGGAAGAGGAAGAACTCACAACCACAATTAGGTATAAGCTCGACGAAGAAGGAAGCCCAACGAGGCGCGACGAAACTACTACTAGCCCAACGAGGCACAAATCTACTACTAGCTCAACGAGGCACAAACCTACTACTAGCCCAGCGAGGCACAAATCTACTACTAGCCCAACGAGGCACAACCAATCGACTACAAAACAAAATGACGATATACAAGCTCGCGAACATGGAAAAGAATCAGGAAACGAGATAGCAACCGAGAAGGGAGGATCCACCAGACTCGGAAGCACACCGTCACCAGCACTAATCGGAGAGGCGCCTGGTGATCGAAGCGCAAGTGAACCGGCGGTACGTCCGACGTTCAGGTCACCACCAACATCAAAACAACATAAAAACCTGAACAGGAAAGACGACGACCATCCGCAACAAATGGTTCAACCTAATTTTCGCTCACCACCGCCATCGAAACACGCAGACCTGAACGCAAAAACAGACGATCCTGCACAACAAACGGTTCAGCCCAATTTCCGCTCACCTCCAGTATCAACAGAATGGAGCAAACCTTCCGCGTCCACAACAAAATGGACAGAAATAATCGGCAGTTTAAAAGAAACCTGCGATCGGTGAAAGCTTACTACAACAAGATAGATTCATCATTCATCGTCAGAGGATAATAGTCAACAACGCAAACCCACATACAATACAATAGAAAAAAACGCCACATACAATACAATAGAAAAAACGCCACATACAATAGAAAATACTTCACATACAATAGAAAAGCGCCACACACACAAAAATCCGAAAAAGTAACAAGCGTTATAACGTATATCTCATAAAGTAACCAGCTAGTATCTATCCTCAAAAATTCAAAAAGAAGTGTTTCACAGTCATTATTGCGACCCTATAAAATTACAGAAATCTTAGACAAACACAACGTTAAATTTAAAATTGATGAGAACAAAACTAACCCTGTCGATAACATCGTTATCTCTGTTAGCAACCATCAGCCATTTATAATTGTTTATAAGTCGGTTATTCCTTTTCCTTAGTAATTTATAGGTGTCGGCACATTCTGTTACTAGTGTATGTACAACCCCCACCCCATCAAACACAGTACATAAACAACATAACCACTTACGTCGCACAACATCCTGATATGGCCTAGGTAACCTATAACTGAACATACAGCAGTACACGCTTTTCATAGAACCAGATAAATTCCGCCTTTTTCTCTTAACATTGCATAACTCACGCACCCCATAGTACATCCAAACCTATCACATCCAAATAACATGTCATCACCCACTAACTTTCCTTGAAACTAATCAATTTAGACTGTTCCAGAATCTACAGCAGCCCCGAAATTATTACAAAATTATGAAATGAGCCAAAATAAAAGGAAATAGAGAATTTACAGGAAATAAAGGATGATTACCAGTACAATATGGAAAAACAAAGCTCAAGGCGTAATTATGCTGATCAACCACTACATCGGAAAAGATATTTACGACAGCCAGTCATGGATCCAACCGTATCATCTATTGCATATGTCATAAGCAAAATATTAAACATACGTCAGAATCTAAAAACACCCGATTTCATTTTACTAACATTTTTTTTTTTTCATTGTATAGAATCTACCCCATTTTAGTGTATAGAATCACAAAAAAAAAGAAGAAAATGTACAAGGAAATTGTAAACAACAAGAAAAGAACACTTAGAGATAAAAGAGAGAAATTAAAACACAAAAGTAGAGCCAACACAAAATGTAATCAACAAAGCGCACACCTTTTGAATTATATAGAGTCACCGAAAATAACCCTACGATGCGGAGCATCGTTCTGAAAGAGGGGGTGTGTAACGGTCGCATAGCGCTATCGCTCCCTCGAACCGTGAGACTGCTTACCTCAGCAGTCCCACGGTATGGACCCAGAGCCGCGCAGCCACCGTGCGCGCAACGGCCGCCCTTATCAGCGCGCCTTAACACTCCCGCGGGGACCAAGGCGCCCCGAGAGCGTAGGAGAACTCTTCAGTTCTTCCTCGACCACCCACTCAGTCATTTCGTCAATTATATAACAGTCTCTCTAATAAACCAGTTCTTTTGTTCATCAAACCGCATTCATACTTTCGGCATCCTCCAACACCTGACCCGTTACAATATTAAAAAGGAAAGTATCTTTTTCTATCTCGGTGTTGCCTAACCCTCGTAAAGGGGGGCGGGTAACTCGGTTGAGCTGCCAACCGAGCGCGTCTCCGGGTGGCGGATAGGAGGTGCCAGGATTCGGGGACCTCTGCGGTCGCGTGGACTGGGGCGTCGTAAGGTGACCAGAACACCAGACGGGAGCTCTTCTGGGTCTGGCCTGCGGGTGCTATACGTGAACCCGGCGGGATAAAATCCGTCTTGGGGGAACTAAGGCCCTGCCGCGGACCACCTCCCCAATCCCACGGTGTAAGCTATCGTGCCAACGGGATGCATGGCACTAGGGGAGTAGTGTCGCGTACGATGCCCTTTGGGTACCAGGCGCCCCCCAATTGTATACAGCCTTACCCCCCTAAGCAGGCTCTGGGGGGGCGGACCTCTTTTCCTCGCAACTCGTGGGACTTAATGTGGTGCTTTAGTCACAATGTTGAGCCTATGGAGGAGGTGGAGGCCCCGGAAGGGGACACCGCACCCTCTAACGACGCAGACGGCATGACTGCGGAGCCCACCTGGGGCGAAGTGTTTTCGGCCCTTATGAACCAGGAGGGCATCCATTGCATGACCTCTGAGTTTTCCGAGAAGGAAGAGGGATCAGCGCAAGCCGGTCCTACTGACTCCTCAATCAGCAGGCCGAAGAAGGGACGCAGCGGGGCGGCGAGGAGGAGGGCACGCAAGGCCAAACTGGCGGCGCATTGCTCGTCCTCGGAGCAGCCTAGCAGCGACACCACGGAAGCCTCGCTCAACTATCTGTGAACCTGGGCACGTCTGCGGTACCTACGACTGCGGGACGGACCAAGGTTTCGCAGATTAACTTGCAGCACTGCAAAGCGGCCACGGCTCTTCTGAGCCGGGACCTTGATAGGCTGCAAGTAGACATATCCATGATACAAGAACCCTGGATACACAGGGGACTAGTAAAAGGGATAAGTACAGATTCAGGATCACTGATCTACGATAGCGCAGAACCGGGTCCGAGGGCCTGTCTCTTCATCAATAAGAGACATGGTGCCCTCAAGTTGAACCGATTCTGCACCAGAGACCTTGCAGCAGCTACCATCAGGATTCGCGTGGGAGGAGTAATAACCGAGCTGGTAATAGCCTCGGCGTACCTCCCGTACGACTCTGAGGACCCTCCCCCTACGAGGGAACTCAGAGAACTGGTGGACTACTGTAAAAACAAGGGGCTGAACTTACTGGTGGGGTGCGATGCTAACTCGCACCACATCATATGGGGCAGCTCCAACACAAATGAGAGGGGTACTGCTCTTCTAGAGTATCTCTCTACAACGGATCTTGAGATTCTGAACAGAGGATCCAAGCCCACTTTTGTCACCTCACGTAGACAGGAGGTGATTGACATAACGATGGGCTCACCAAGAGTGGCCCAAACGATAACAAACTGGCAGGTTAGTGAAGAGGACACTCTTTCGGACCACCGGATGATAACCTTCGAATTGGCAGGGAATGATAGCCAGATCCCGACGGAGGCCTACAGGAACCCTAGGACCGCGGACTGGCCCAGCTTCCAAGCAGGGCTAAGAAGCAGGCTCGGGGACACCGGTGGGTGGCCGCGGACGGAGGGCGCGATCGAGCGGGAGGCAGATCTACTGCAGACCGCCCTGGTCGGGTCCTTCGAGGCTGCATGCCCGCTAAGGAGAAGGAAAACAAGCAAAAAGGTGGCCTGGTGGAGCGGTGAGCTGAACCAGTTCCGCTCCCGCTCCCGTAGGCTGCTAAACAGAGCCCTGAGGACAAAAACGGACAACGACTGGGACGCCTACAGGAAGGCCCAGAGAGAGTATAAGAAGCTCGTAAAGAAGTCCAAAGAAGCGGCCTGGAATAGATTCTGCGGGGAGATCGAGGCCCTACCTTTAGTGGCCAGGCTCCGCAAAGTGTTTGCATCAGGCCCGCAAAACAAACTCGAGGGACTCACACTGCCTGATGGCGGGACAACTGAGAACCACGAGGAAGTACCGGCGCACCTTTTTGAGGTACATTTCCCGGGTTCGGAACTTACGGACCGGGGACAGCCTCAAGGGGAGGCGCCCTCAATAAAAAAACCGGGTGATTGGGTGACGGCAGCCAAGGTTGTCACACCGAGCAGGATAGACTGGGCGATTAAGACTTTTGACCGGTACAAAAGTCCAGGGGTGGATGGGATTTTCCCGCCCTCCTACAGAAGGGAGGGGAGCCTCTCATCAAGCGCCTGAACCCTATCTTTCGGTCCTGTTTGGCACTAAGATACGTGCCTAAAGCTTGGCGTGAGGTCAGGGTAGTTTTTATCCCAAAGCCGGGTAAAAGCAGCTATGACCAGGCCAAGTCATTCAGACCGATCAGCCTGACGTCTTTCCTCCTTAAAACGCTGGAGAGACTGGTTGATAGGTACATTAGAGAGGGAGCACTGGTTGATAGACCGGTGCAAACCTCACAGCACGCCTACCAGGCCGGCAAGTCCGTCGAGACCGCCCTCCACTGTATTGTCAAAGATATAGAGAGGACGCTCGGCAGGAAGGAGTCGGCCCTATGCGTGTTCTTGGACGTCGAAGGAGCGTTTGACAACACCTCCTTCGACGCCATATGCGAGGCTGCAAGGGAATTCAGGGTAGATGAATCTATCATCGAATGGATACACCTAATGCTTCGCACAAGAACGGTTACCGCAGGGCTCAGAGGGTCAACCGCGAGGGCGCACGTTAAGCGGGGCTGTCCGCAGGGGGGGGGGGTGCTATCCCCCCTCCTGTGGACAATGGTCGTGGACGGGCTACTGGCGGCGCTTGATGGGCTCAGGGTAAACGTGGTGGGTTATGCTGATGACATTATGATAATGGTCAGAGGCTCCCACTCAGCAGAGATGACGTGGAGAATGCAGCGCGCACTCCACCTCATGCCAGAATGGTGCACCTCCAAGTCGCTGAGGATTAACCCGAGCAAGACGGAGATGATGCTATTTACACGGAGGAGAGGTTTTCAACCAAAACCCCCCTACATATTTGGAACTGAGCTGCGATACTCCTCGGAGATACGCTACCTAGGCGTCACCCTGGATAGCAAGCTCAGCTGGAAAAGCCACATCGCCAGACAGGCTACGAAAGCCACTGCCACTTTCTGGGCCTGTAGGCGAATGTTTGGACAAACATGGGGCTTAAAACCGGAAATGATCAAGTGGATATACACGGCCATCCTGGTTCCCCAAATAACGTACGCTTCCCTGGTTTGGTGGCCCGCTTTGCAGAAGGCCACCAACAGGAAGACACTGGATAAAATTTATAGATTAGTGGGCCTAGGAATCACGGGGGCGATGAGAACGACCCCGACCTTGGCCATGGGGGCCCTTTTGAACATGGCGCCCCCTCACATCTTAGTCGAGGCTAACGCCAAAAATGCTGCGTTACGCCTACACTTCAGTGGTAAGTGGAAGAGGGCAGAGGCGGGCCACGCGTCACTACTGCAGCGCGATGGGGACCTTGAAGGGATCCTAGCGCGAGGAGGGGACTGCTGTGACCGCTTCCACCAATTCGACCACAATTACCAAGTCCTCTATCCCAGTAGGCAGGAATGGATGGGGGAACAAGACAAACTTCTGTCTCCTGGTGGGCTCGTCTGGTACACAGATGGATCCAAAACAGGAACAGGATCAGGAGCGG
This sequence comes from Pimpla rufipes, assembly GCA_963932165.1. NCBI lineage: Eukaryota > Metazoa > Arthropoda > Insecta > Hymenoptera > Ichneumonidae > Pimpla > Pimpla rufipes. Next base: position 2,477,184 of record OZ010635.1, read on the forward strand.
GAATATGGAGCAGTGGACCCAAAACAAGGATATCCTTGGCGCTGGGAGACACTGCCTCGGTGCTCCAAGCAGAGGTGTATGCCATCTGGACCTGTGCCAGGCTTATCCTGGTCAAGGGATACAGTGGCAAGCACATATATATATGTAGTGACAGTCGGGCGGCGATCGGGGCACTCCACCATGTGGTGAAGAACAGTTGCCTGCAGCAACAGAGTAAAAGTTCTATGGGTGCCTGGACACGCGGGCATCCAGGGAAACGAAGAGGCGAATATTCTTGCCAGGGCCGGGGCTACGGTTACTGATCCGGCAAGGATTTGCCATGTCCCAATTGCCATGGATCATATTAAGACCCTGTCGAAACAGTGGGTGGAGGGACGATTTGCGGACCTCTGGCTACGGACAGAAGGCATGGGACACTCGAGGGCCTTGTTTAAAGGTCTCTCGGGCAAGCTAGGCTCTATATTAATTGGCCTAGACAGATATCAGCTCAAGGCTGTAGTGGGCCTTGTCACTGGACATTGGCACACAGGGAAGCATCTAAGACGACTGGGGCTAAGTGAAGAACCATTCTGTCCGAGATGTAAGGAGGAGGAAGAAAAACCCCTCCACGTGATTACGAGATGCAGGGCGCTGGAGGACATTCGCAGGAATGTACTTGGGGCGCCCGTACTCGAATCTCTGGACCTTGAGGAGGTTGGGGTGCGCGCCCTCCTGCACTTTGCAAAGGAGGCTCGCCTAACCGACTATCCTACATAATCGGATACCCTCCCGTGAATGGGCACGAGCACAATGGTCCGTATAGGACTGAACGCTCGGAAATTTTACATTACATACATACATACATCTTTTTCTATTAATAATGTAGCAATAGAATCTAGAGTAGTTACTAGGGGCGTTCCCCAAGGATCGGTTCTTAGTCCTATTCTATTTAATATATATATTTCTAATATTTTGCGAAACATAGGTCCTGATACTAAGATTCTTACTTTCGCCGATGATATTGTTATTTATAGCTCGTCCCGCTTTCTTGAACGCTCTTTACGAACAACGGAAACATCTTTGGAGATTCTTAATATCTGGCTTAAGGAACGCGGTTTACAAATAGCCGAACAAAAAACTCATTTCGTGGTTTTTACGAAGAGAAACCTTCCTCTCTTCCAGATCGAGATTTCTCTTAATAATATTTCCATTCCTAATTGTGACTTCGCTAGATTTTTGGAAGTTATTCTAGACTCTAAACTATCTTGGAAACGTCATGTCAAACATATTAAACAAAAAACAATTAATTCAGTTAAGATTTTAAAAGCTATTTCTGGTATTAGTTGGGGGGCTCATCCCTCAACATTATTGCTCATATATAAGGGATTAGTCCGGGCTTCGATTGATTGGGGATCTCAATTTTACTTGGATGCTCCATCCTCTTCTCTTATAATCCTAGAAAGGATTCAATACTCATCGCTGAGGTGTGCATTGGGGTGCATTTCAACGACTCCTACTAACACCCTTTTACATTTGGCAGGCGAACCCCCTTTAGCTGCTCGAAGGGCTATGTTATCAAAGAGATTGATTGCAAAATGTTATTCATCGTCTAATAATATTGTTATTCCTAGATTCAAATTGATGGAGGAAATATTCGGTAAATCAGGCCAGAAAAGAAAAACATATTTGCATGGGCTCTTTCGTATTTGGAGCATGTATAAACACGTGTTTATGGAAATACATAGGTATAATATTCCTATTTGTTACTCTTTGCCTTTCGACGCATATATGTTGGGTATTAATTATAATATTGAAATAGGTTTAACGATTAAAAATAATATTGATGAGATTTCTCCCAATGTCTTGTTTAATGCTGGTATCGGAGATCATTTTCCCGGTGCCGCGGTCCTTTTTACCGACGGTTCTAGGTCGGTTCAACCGGACAGAGTGGGAGCTGCTGTTTACTGTCCTGTGCTTACCTTACTTCGGTATTTTCGTTTGAATGATCACTACTCAATTTTCTCAGCAGAATTATTTGCGATATTGCAGGCCTTATATATTATTAAGTCTAATAATTTGAAAAACGTTATTATTTGTTCTGATTCTCTTTCGTCAATTATGACAATTACGCATATCGGTATCAACGCGAAAGCTCACCCTATCGCATTAAAAATCAAAGAACAGTTATTATTTCTTAAGCGTAGTAGTATAAATATTGCCCTCGTATGGATACCGGCCCATGTGGGTATTGTAGGTAACGAAATTGTTGATAAGGCAGCCAACAACGCTCGTACCTCTATCTTACTCGAAGAGAACAACAATTGTGAGGCATGCGATCTAAATAATACTTTTAAAAAAACATTAATTGAAGTATCTAATAATTATATATCGAATCAGGGCTTGTTTAAGGGTATTCAATTTTGTGAAATGTCAGGGAATTTCTCCCTTAAACCTTGGTTTTTTAATAAACCTCTCAATCGAAAATATATAACTTTGATTAATCGTATTAGAACAGGTCACACGCTTACTCCTGCTCATCTATTTAGTAAAGGTATATTGTTAGACCAAAAATGTGCATGCGGGCATATGGTATGTGATATTAATCATATCCTATGGCGTTGTCCTCTATTTATCGACGATCGATTGAAACTATTTTCAGTTCTTTATAAGCATAATATTATATTAGATTCGGACGTTACGAAATTATTTTTGATACTCGATATTAAAAAAGTAATTCCTATTTGCGATTTCTTTTGTAGTAAGAACATTATTGTCTAATATCTATTTAGGTTTATCTATTCCTGTATTTAGCAATATGATTTTTGCGCGGTCTCACCAGGTCTTCCTTAGATTATAATCCCTACCTTATCCTTAATTGATAAGTAGCTAGCTTTTAAGAATCTTATTATAAAGAGTAGTTGCACATGCTATCACTAGATGGCGATAGCCAAGAATGGAAAGAAGAAGAAGAAGAAGGCACCAGGCACGAGCAGGTAGCAGCGGAGGAAGAGAAGGGGTAGAAGGAGAGAAGCGGCCGAGGCGAAGAGAACCGAAGAGCGGCGGAGAATGGCGAGAAGAACGAGAGACGAGGACGCGGGAGCGAGGGACGCAGCGAGGACCGACGCGGAAACAGAGGTGTGCGCAGGCGCGACGAGGCAGCGGGGGGGGGGGGGGGAAGGAAACACGTGGCGGCGGTGTGCGTGCAACGTGCGGGAGAGAGAGAGAGAAACCGGCAGGCGGGAGAGGAAACAGGTGGGAGTGAGGAGACAAAGGCTGGAAAAGTGAGAACAGCAGAGACGGAAAGCGAGTCGGACAAAGCAGTGAACAGCCGGAAAAGAATTGGCGGCTGTGTCGAGTGAGCCGGAGAAGAAAGAACGGAGGTTTCGGGAGAAAGTGATATTCGGTAGAGACTGAGAGAGGAAACTGGTGAAGTTTTGGTAAAGGAATGTGGAGAAATTTGTGGGGAAGAAAGTGGTGAAGTTTTTTGGAAAGGAAATTTGGAGGACTGGAGAGGAAAAGGATTTTTCGGAGAAGTGGAAGTTTTCGGAGAGCGTGGAGAGGAATTTGCAGAGCAGTGAGGCAGTGGCTTGTGGTTTGAGAGGAGGAGAGAGGGAAATTCGGAGGAAATTCGGAAGTGAAGTGAAGGGAGTCGGGAGGACTGGAGAGGACAAGGTTTTTTTAGTGGGAGAAGTGGAATTTTTCGGAGAGAGTGGAGAGGTTTTTGCAGAGAAGTGGGGCAGTGGTCTGTGGTTGGAGAGGAGGAAAGTGAGAAATTCGGAGGAAATTCGGTAGTGAAGTGGCGAAAAGAGGAAAAGAAAAATGGAGGAATGGTTTCAGGAGGAGAAGAAGAGGCACGAGGAGAGGATGGAGGTGATGAAGGAGATGGTGAAGGAACTGAAAGAGGTAAAAAGTGAACTGGTGGGGTGGAGGAAGAAGGATGAGGAAATCGGAAAACTGGGGATGAAGGAAAGACAGAAGGGAGGCGGAGAGAGCTGGGAGACATGTAGGCGATGTAGAGAGATGATAGAGAAGGTAGGGGAGTCAATGAGGCAGACGGGAGGAGAGAGTAAGGAAAGAAGAGGGAGAGAGGGGGAAGGAGAGACCGAGACGGAGAGTGAGACGGGGAAGAGCGACGAGGACACCAATGAGTGGGGGAGCGAGGGAGAGAGCAGCGGCGAGGAGAACGGAATGAAAGAGCAGAGCAGCGACAACGAAGAAGATCGGAGGAAGAGGGGGGGGGACGGGGAGAAGAAGGATGAAGTGACGAATATGGAAGAGGAGAAGAAGAGAAAGGAGGGGGAGAGAAGAAAGGGGCTGAGACGAGGGGGGGAAGGAGAAGAAAGTGAGGAAGAGGGACAAGAGGAAAGGGGCAATGAGGGGGATACGGAGCAGAGAGACAGCGGGAACAGCAGTGAAGAAGAAAAAGGACGGGAAGAGAGAGAAGAAGGGAAGCGGCGAAGGGAGCGGGTGCAGCGGCAGAGCGGAGCCGAGGAAACAGGATGGAAAGAGGCGAGGGGGAAGAAGATGAATGAAGAAGAACGAATGAGAAAAATCGAAGATGAAGAAAAGAAGAGGCTGGAGAAGGAGGAGGAGGAGAAATGGAGAAGGGAACTGGAAGAAAGAAGAAGAAGAGAGAAGAATTTGCTGATAAGGGCGAGGGGGAAGGCAGAGGCAGTAGATGAGGAATTAGTGGCGGAGACGTTGGAGGAGAAGGGGGGGGGGGCTGAAAGTGAAGGTGGCAAGAGTAGTGGAGAGAAAGCAGTGCGGGGAGGACGGACAGGTGATCGTGGAGATGGGAATGAGAGAAGAAAGGGAAAAAGTGTTGGGGCATAAACGGGAATTATGCAAGAGGGGAATATGGGTGGAAGAGGACCTGACGTGGAGGGAGAGGCAGATCTGGATAGAGGGGAAAAAATGGAGATGGGACGAGAGAAAAGAAGAATGGGAGAACGAGAAGGAAGAGAAGGGAAAGAAGGAGCAACACGGGACCACGGAGAAGAGGTACGAAGAGGACGGAGAGAAGAAAGAAGATAGAGAAGAGACGAAGGGGCGGGAAAGTGAAAGTGAAGAAAACAAGGGGAAGGGGAGGGAAGGGAATGAAAGTGGGGAAGGATGAAGTTAGGAACTGAATGTGTAAGGAGAGGAGGGGCGGAAAGGAAATGTAAAGAGGGAAGAGGAGGAGGGTGGAAAAGAAAAATGTAGAAAGGGATGAAGTGGAGGAGGATTGTGAAAAGGAGAAAACCTTTAAAAAAATCTTTGTAACCTTACGGGAAACGAATAAAAACCTACAATACAAATTAAAAATTAAAAATTAAAAATTAAAAATCAAAAATTAAAAATTAAAAATTAAAAATTAAAAATCAAAAATTAAAAATTAAAAATTAAAAATTAAAAATTAAAAATTAAAAATTAAAAATTAAAAATTAAAAATTAAAAATTAAAAATTAAAAATTAAAAATTAAAAATTAAAAATTAAAAATTAAAAATTAAAAATTAAAAATTAAAAATTAAAAATTAAAAATTAAAAATTAAAAATTAAAAATTAAAAATTAAAAATTAAAAATTAAAAATTAAAAATTAAAAATTAAAAATTAAAAATTAAAAATTAAAAATTAAAAATTAAAAATTAAAAATTAAAAATTAAAAATTAAAAATTAAAAATTAAAAATTGTAATGTATGTATGTAATGTAGGATTTCCGAGCGCTCAGTCCTATACGGACCATTGTGCTCGTGCCCATTCACGGGAGGGTATCCGATTATGTAGGATAGTCGGTTAGGCGAGCCTCCTTTGCAAAGTGCAGGAGGGCGCGCACCCCAACCTCCTCAAGGTCCAGAGATTCGAGTACGGGCGCCCCAAGTACATTCCTGCGAATGTCCTCCAGCGCCCTGCATCTCGTAATCACGTGGAGAGGTGTTTCTTCCTCCTCCGTACATCTCGGACAGAATGGTTCTTCACTTAGCCCCAGTCGTCTTAGATGCTTCCCTGTGTGCCAATGTCCAGTGACAAGGCCCACTACAGCTTTGAGCTGATATCTGTCTAGGCCAATTAATACCGAGCCTAGCTTGCCCGAGGGACCTTTAAACAAGGCCCTCGAGTGTCCCATGCCTTCTGTCCGTAGCCAGAGGTCCGCAAAACGTCCCTCCACCCACTGTTTCGACAGGGTCTTGATAAGATCCATGGCAATTGGGACATGGCAAATCCTTGCCGGATCAGTAACCGTAGCCCCGGCCCTGGCAAGAATATTCGCCTCTTCGTTTCCCTGGATGCCCACGTGTCCAGGCACCCATAGAACTTTTACCTTGTTGCTGCAGGCAACCTGCGACAACAGCGCATTGCAGTCAAGCACCAATCCGGACTTCTTCACCACATGGTGGAGTGCCCCGATCGCCGCCCGACTGTCACTGCATATATATATGTGCTTGCCACTGTATCCCTTGTCCAGGATGAGCCTGGCACAGGTCCAGATGGCGTACACCTCTGCTTGGAGCACCGAGGCAGTGTCTCCCAGCGCCAAGGATATCCTTGTTCTGGGTCCACTGCTCCATATTCCCGCTCCTGATCCTGTTCCTGTTTTGGATCCATCTGTGTACCAGACGAGCCCACCAGGAGACAGGAGTTTGTCTTGTTCCTCCATCCATTCCTGCCTGCTGGGATAGAGGACTTGGTAATTGTGGTCGAATTGGTGGAAGCGGTCACAGCAATCCCCTCCTCGCGCTAGGATCCCTTCAAGGTCCCCATCGCGCTGCAGTAGTGACGCGTGGCCCGCCTCTGCCCTCTTCCACTTACCACTGAAGTGTAGGCGTAACGCAGCATTTTTGGCGTTAGCCTCGACTAAGATGTGAGGGGGCGCCATGTTCAAAAGGGCCCCCATGGCCAAGGTCGGGGTCGTTCTCATCGCCCCCGTGATTCCAAGGCCCACTAATCTATAAATTTTATCCAGTGTCTTCCTGTTGGTGGCCTTCTGCAAAGCGGGCCACCAAACCAGGGAAGCGTACGTTATTTGGGGAACCAGGATGGCCGTGTATATCCACTTGACCATTTCTGGTTTTAAGCCCCATGTTTGTCCAAACATTCGCCTACAGGCCCAGAAAGTGGCAGTGGCTTTCGTAGCCTGTCTGGCGATGTGGCTTTTCCAGCTGAGCTTGCTATCCAGGGTGACGCCCAGGTAGCGTACCTCCGAGGAGTATTGCAGCTCAGTTCCAAATATGTAGGGGGGTTTTGGTTGAAAACCTCTCCTCCGTGTAAATAGCATCATCTCCGTCTTGCTCGGGTTAACCCTCAGCGACTTGGAGGTGCACCATTCTTGCATGAGGTGGAGTGCGCGCTGCATTCTCCACGTCATCTCTGCTGAGTGGGAGCCTCTGACCATTATCATAATGTCATCAGCATAACCCACCACGTTTACCCTGAGCCCATCGAGCGCCGCCAGTAGCCCGTCAACGACCATTGTCCACAGGAGGGGGGATAGTACCCCCCCCTGCGGACAGCCCCGCTTAACGTGCGCCCTCGCGGTTGACCCTCTGAGCCCTGCGGTAACCGTTCTTGTGCGAAGCATTAGGTGTATCCATTCGATGATAGACTCATCTACCCTGAATTCCCTTGCAGCCTCGCATATGGCGTCGAAGGAGGTGTTGTCAAACGCTCCCTCGACGTCCAAGAACACGCATAGGGCCGACTCCTTCCTGCCGAGCGTCCTCTCTATATCTTTAACAATACAGTGGAGGGCGGTCTCGACAGACTTGCCGGCCTGGTAGGCGTGCTGTGAGGTTTGCACCGGTCTCTCAACCAGTGCTCCCTCTCTAATGTACCTATCAACCAGTCTCTCCAGCGTTTTAAGGAGGAAAGACGTCAGGCTGATCGGTCTGAATGACTTGGCCTGGTCATAGCTGCTTTTACCCGGCTTTGGGATAAAAACTACCCTGACCTCACGCCAAGCTTTAGGCACGTATCTTAGTGCCAAACAGGACCGAAAGATACGGTTCAGGCGCTTGATGAGAGGCTCCCCTCCCTCTTGTAGGAGGGCGGGGAAAATCCCATCCACCCCTGGACTTTTGTACCGGTCAAAAGTCTTAATCGCCCAGTCTATCCTGCTTGGTGTGACAACCTTGGCTGCCGTCACCCAATCACCCGGTTTTTTGATTGAGGGCGCCTCCCCTTGAGGCTGTCCCCGGTCCGTAAGTTCCGAGCCCGGGAAATGTACCTCAAAAAGGTGCGCCAGTACTTCCTCGTGGTTCTCAGTTGTCCCGCCATCAGGCAGTGTGAGTCCCTCGAGTTTGTTTTGCGGGCCTGATGCAAACACTTTGCGGAGTCTAGCCACTAAAGGTAGGGCCTCGATCTCCCCGCAGAATCTCTTCCAGGCCGCTTCTTTGGACTTCTTCACGAGCTTCTTATACTCTCTCTGGGCCTTCCTGTAGGCGTCCCAGTCGTTGTCCGTTTTTGTCCTCAGGGCTCTGTTTAGCAGCCTACGGGAGCGGGAGCGGAACTGGTTCAGCTCACCGCTCCACCAGGCCACCTTTTTACTTGTTTTCTTTCTCCTCAGCGGGCATGCAGCCTCGAAGGACCCGACCAGGGCGGTCTGCAGTATATCTGCCTCCCGCTCGATCGCGCCCTCCGTCCGCGGCCACCCACCGGTGTCCCCAAGCCTGCTTCTTAGCCCTGCTTGGAAGCTGGGCCAGTCCGCGGTCCTAGGGTTCCTGTAGGTCTCCGTCGGAATCTGGCTATCACTCCCTGCCAATTCGAAGGTTATCATCCGGTGGTCCGAAAGAGTGTCCTCTTCACTAACCTGCCAGTTTGTTATCGTTTGGGCCACTCTTGGTGAGCCCAACGTTATGTCTATCACCTCCTGTCTACGTGAGGTGACAAAGGTGGGCTTGGATCCCCTGTTCAGAATCTCAAGATCCGTTGTAGAGAGATACTCTAAAAGAGCAGTACCCCTCTCATTTGTGTTGGAGCTGCCCCATATAGTGTGGTGCGAGTTAGCATCGCAACCCACCACTAAGTTCAGCCCCTTATTTTTACAGTAGTCCACCAGTTCTCTGAGTTCCCTCGTAGGGGGAGGGTCCTCAGAGTCGTACGGGAGGTACGCCGAGGCTATTGCCAGCTCGGTCATTACTCCTCCCACTCGAATCCTGATGGTAGCTGCTGCAAGGTCTCTGGTGCAGAATCGGTTCAACTTGAGGGCATCATGTCTCTTATTGATGAAGAGACAGGCCCTCGGACCCGGTTCTGCGCTATCGTAGATCAATGATCCTAAGTCTGTACTTATCCCTTTTACTAGCCCCCTGCATATCCAGGGTTCCTGTATCAGGGATATGTCCGTCTGCAGCCTTGCTAGGTCCCGGCTCAGAAGAGCTGTGGCCGCTTTGCAGTGCTGCAGGTTAATCTGCGAAACCTTGGTTCGTCCTGCAGTCGTAGAAACTGCAGGCGTCCCCCTGTTCGCGTTTAGTTGAGGGTGGGGTGGGGGGAAAGGATATAAAGGAAGTATGGGGTTGGGGTTGGGGTTTGGGTTAGGGAGGTGGGCCTGGCAAGCCATAGCTTAGCCGGTCCCTTCCCCCCTATTTGCCAAGGTGGCAGGAGTCCCTGTCGCCGAGCTGGGCGACGGGGGCTGGCCCTGAGGGGCCAGGGCCAGCACTCTTTGAGTGCCCACCCTTGTCCCCTCAGCGCCCTCCCTCGCCACCGTCTGCGCAGCGCTGGGTCTGCCCCTTGGCGCTTTGGAGCCCCGGCTTGCCGGTGGTCCCCCGCGTCCACGGGACCTGGTGGTTTTGTCCACCCCAGTCCCGGTCGCAGGAGCCCTTTCCTTCAGCCAGTACTCCTTGGGGTGCCTGGAGGCGCTGGGCATGTTCGCCTTTGCTGGCGCCACATGCCCCGCACGTCCTGACCCCCCGTGCGCTCCCCTTGGAGCCGGCCGCGCCGAGGGCCGCAGGATGGGTGTCCCGCGTCCTCGGACTGCCCGCGAGTCCGCGCGGTCGCCCGGCGGTGGGTCGCTGCGCTTCACGGGCGCCCCCGGCCTGGACCTGCCTGCACCCTGTGCCCCTTTAACCGGAGCCCTGGGTGCCTGCGAGGTCTCTGTCGAGGGTCCCGCGACCGTTTGCGTCCCCGCAGCCGTCGAATCCGCCCGTCCTCCACCACCTCTACCCCCACCGGATCCGGCGCCGACCCGATAAAAACGAGCCCGCGCCAGCCCAAAGTGGGGGCTGAGGCCGACGCCCTCCAACACCTCTAGTGAGGAGGCGTCCACGCCCATCACGAGATGGACCACGTCATTTGCCGTCCTCCTGTCCCACACTCTCCACATGGGAGTGCGCAGTCCAGGGTTCTGGCGCTGTAGTCGTTGGAGGATATCCTCCGTCGACTTCCCCGTTGCGTCGTGGAGAGCGGCCGTCATCTTCGTCAGCCTCGGCAGTGCCTCCCTCCCCAGTGCGAGGAGGGTGGCTCCGTCCCAAGGCTTCAAATCTGGGGTCACTCTCCCCAGCCACAACCTGGCCCCCTCGTCGGCGCAGGTCACCCACAGGGCTCCCTGGTCATAGCGGTAGCCATCGAAGCGCGGTACCTCGTCCCCGATAGGGGCCGAGTCCAGCACTCCGAGTAGCGCCGCTACGACCAGCTCGCTCTCCTTCTGGCTGAGGACCGCACTGGGATAGCCAGATGGTACAATGGCCATCTTTCTATCCGCAGTAACCGCGTCCCCATAACCAATCGGTCGTGGTATGACCCTAGCCTTCTTGAGGTCCTTTAGGGCTTCCGGCGGGGTATAGTCCACTGGTCTGGGTCTTTTCGAGACCCTTCCCATGGTCGCGCCCCCGCCCGTGTTTTCGCGCGCGCCACTGTCAGGGTTCCCGGGAACCAGTTCCCCCGATCCAGCGGCGAGCGCAGAGGCTTCCGTGGTGTCGCTGCCGGTCTGCTCCGAGGACGGGTCCTGCATCACCAGTTTGGCTTTGCGTGCCCTCCTCCTCGCCGCCCCGCTGCGTCCCTTCTTCTGCCTCTTATCTGAGGAGTCCGTGTGACCGGCTTTCGCTGATCCCTCTTTCTCCTCCAAAATGTCATCCGCCACGCTGCGGTCGTCCTCCTGGCCCAAAGGAACTGTAATTCCTTCGCCCCAGTAGTCCCCCACAGTCGTGACGTCTGCGTGGTTTGAGGGTGCAGAGTCCCCTTCCGGGTCCCCTACCACCTCCATGGGCTTTTCGTGACTAAAATTCGCCATTCAGTCCCACGAGTGGCTAGGAAAAACTGTCCACCCCCCCAGAGCCTGCTTAGGGGGGTAAGGCTAAATACCTTTGGGGGGCGCCTGGTACCCAAAGGGCATCGTACGCGACACTACTCCCTAGTGCCATGCATCCCGTTGGCACGATGGCTTACACCGTGGGATTGGGGAGGTGGTCCGAGGCAGGGCCTTATGGTCCCCCAGAACGGATTTTATCCCGCCGGGTTCCCGTATAGCACCCGCAGGCCATGCCCAGAAGGACTCCCGTCTTGTGTCCTGGTCGCCTTACGACGCCCCAGTCCACGCGACCGCAGAGCTCCCCGAGCATGGTCCCTCCTATCCGCCACCCGGAGACGCGCTCGGTTGGCAGCTCAACCGAGTTGCCCGCCCCCCATTACGAGGGTTAGGCAACATCCGAGAATTAAAAATTAAAAATTAAAAATTAAAAATTAAAAATTAAAAATTAAAAATTAAAAATTAAAAATTAAAAATTAAAAATTAAAAATTAAAAATTAAAAATTAAAAATTGAAAATTGAAAATTAAAAATTAAAAATTAAAAATTAAAATTAAAAATTAAAAATTAAAAATTAAAAATTCTGACACTGATAGGTGTGCGGTCGGTGTGCGGCTTCGGCGGTCCCATGAGTTAAGCAGCATTGTTTGCGGCCATAACTTGGTTGGCTGACCGATTAGCCGTGCATAGACTGGCGCATCAAACATTGAGCGGGAGGCATTTTTTCGGAGACTCCGGTGTCTGCACTTAAGTAACATTGTGTTTCTTTCGTGTATACACTGGAGAATCGGAAATATATAATGCCGTCTGCAGTAGGGTGGCTCAGAAAAACCTTTTTATTTTTTTCGAGCCCTTCATTCTACAGTGTATTTCTCTGGTTTAGAAACATGTTCTCTAATTTTTTTTGAGTTGAACGAAAAATATTTACAGGTCGCGCAACTCACTTATCTACAAAAAAAGTATTTTTTCGCAAAATTATTATTTTTTTACCTCAAACCTTTAACCTTTGTAAATTTTCTTCTTTGTGAATTATACGCAATAGAATCGTCGATATTATGAATTTTTTTCAGAATTTTTTGGTGACATATAAGAAATTCTGACCGTGAGAAACGTTCATTTTTTCTGTATGACTCGATTCCGCTAACTGAGGAATGAAGCAAACATTTTATCTAAGGTCTGATTTTTTTCGTGAAAGTCTTCTATCGAGAAAAGAGTTATTCCTACTTCATATGTGTTGGAAAAAAATTGATTTGACGATAAAAAAATTATTGTCATATCACTGCACTTTTGTAATTCTATGGTTCTTAAGAGATTGAATTCTCCCTCTCCCTCTCCCTCTCCCTCTCCCTCTCCCTCTCCCTCTCCCTCTCCCTCTCCCTCTCCCTCTCCCTCTCCCTCTCCCTCTCCCTCTCCCTCTCCCTCTCCCTCTCCCTCTCCCTCTCCCTCTCCCTCTCCCTCTCCCTCTCCCTCTCCCTCTCCCTCTCCCTCTCCCTCTCCCTCTCCCTCTCCCTCTCCCTCTCCCTCTCCCTCTCCCTCTCCCTCTCCCTCTCCCTCTCCCTCTCCCTCTCCCTCTCCCTCTCCCTCTCCCTCTCCCTCTCCCTCTCCCTCTCCCTCTCCCTCTCCCTCTCCCTCTCCCTCTCCCTCTCCCTCTCCCTCTCCCTCTCCCTCTCCCTCTCCCTCTCCCTCTCCCTCTCCCTCTCCTCTCTCTCCCTCTCTCTCTCGACTCGAGCGCTCGAGCGGTGTACACGCGGTGCTGTCTCGTGCGTACGTTTTTCGATATTTCGCTGGGTTTTTGAGTGGCAGCTGAGGTGTGGGTGGTGTCATTGGACTGCGTGAACTTTAAGCTTTCGGTTGGTGCATAGCAAGGCTGTGGCGAGCGCGTCTGTGTGGAGAAAATGTTAAAAGACTGGAACTGGTAACTGTCGGATCGGCGCGTGTGATATCCCGTGCTGCCGTCGATCGGGCCGGTCGAGCGTGGCCGTGGGAGCTCGGTTGTCGTCGTGTGTGTCGCGGTTTGTTTACCTCGCGCGCGACTCGTCGCTCTGACTGTCAGTGAGTACTGGTCTTGGTGCAGTTTTCGTGTGTGAGGGCTGTGTATGGTCCGCGAGGATATTGAGAGCGTTGGCGGGCTGATTTGCGTGCGCTTGGGAATTATTTTATATTTTCTCCCTTGGCTCTTTACTGACTCTGGGTTTTTCGATATGGCACAGCCCGACGGCGGGCGTTTGCTCAGTGGGTCGGGGCAGCTGCCGCCGGCGCCGTCGCCGGGATCGGATAGCGATACGTCGGAGAGTTTTTTCGAGAGTACGCCGAATATTTCGAGTCCGCCGGGTGCGGATGCGGTATCGCGTAGGCGGACGTTGGTGCCCGAGCATCCCGCTGCTGCTCCGGGGCTTCTGTGTGATTTGCCATTTTCGCGGGAGGACGTCGGGGAATTGTTGCGCTCGTTTACGGAGGCGAGAAGTGCGAATACGGGCGTGTTGCTCTCGAGTAGGGAGGCGGTGGAGAGGCGCAGGAGGGTAGACGCCGCCCTTGGGGCATTTAACGATCAGTTTCACGCCCTCTCGTCTGCGTATTTGCAGATGCTCGCGAAACTAGAGACGATCTCTGCCTGCAGTGATCTGTTCGAGGCGAAGCAGAGTGCAGTGCTCGGGGTTCCGGAGCCTACGAACTCGGTCCGTAGCTACGCGGCGGCGGTGGCGGGCGGCGCCCCCCTCCACTCGGAGGTGCTGAACTTCCCTCGCGGGCCTCCTCTGCTGGTCCCGAAGAATGCGAAGAATCGGGTGATAATCGAGCCGATGGCGGCCGAGGCTGAGCGGTTCGCGACTGCAGAGGCGACCAAGCGGGCACTCCGTCAATCGTTCAATCCGGTTGCCCTTGGGATTAAGGTGTCGAGGCTGTCGCGGGTGCGAAACAACGGGCTTCGTTTACAGGCCGGGGAGGGGAATTTGGGGCAGCTTAAGGATCTTGATAGTCTTCGTCAGGCTGGGCTCGCCGTGAGAGAGGACATTACGTTGAAGCCGACAATGCTGCTTGACGGTGTGACCGCCGATATGAATCGCGATACCATCCTCGCGAATTTGGTGTCGCTGAATCTCGCGGGTCGAGACGCGGGAGACACGAAAATAATTTACGTGTATCCGCCGAGGGGGCGATTCACACGTTGCGTCGTGGAGATGTCGCCGTAGAACAGGAGACACCTGATTGGCCTGCCCGAGGTTTCTTTGGGCTGGTCTGCCTGTCGAATCGCGGACCACGTGAGAGTGCTTCAGTGCTTCAAGTGCTTGAATTTCGGACATATTGCGGCCGCGTGTCGGAGCGAGGTGCACTGCGGTTTTTGCGCTGGCGGTCATCGTACGCACGAGTGCCAGTCGCGCGGGCCCCCGTATTGCTACAACTGCGAATCAGCTGAGCTTGGTGACCGGGACCACATGGCAACAGACGGGGTAGGTTGCCCGATCCTGCGGAGGAGGATCGCGGCGAAGGCGGCGCTCGTGAACTATGGTTAGAGTGCGCGTGGGGTTACCGTCGCGTCGTTTGTCGATTTGCCACGTGAATTGCCAGTCGCTCCTTCCGCACATCGATGAGCTGCGCATCCACGTTCTCTCGGCTCCGTTTCACCTAATATGCCTCTCGGAAACTTGGTTGAAGCCGGAAATTACGGACGAGATGGTGGCGATTCCGGACTATACCTTGTTGCGTCATGACAGGGGGGGCAAGCGGGGTGGTGGAGTGGGCGTTTACGTGCACCATAGCCTGCAGGCTTCGATAATTTCGACGTCGCCGGAGCTGTACTGCCGATCGGAAATAAGAGTGCCTGGCGCAGCGCCGCTTTTGCTCGGAGTGGTGTACCGGCCCCCGCATTTGGGCCAGCTCGCCGTATTCGAGGACCGGTTTTTAGAGATCTCCCCGGATTTTCGCCACGCCGTTATAGTCGAGGATTTTAACACCGACCTGGAAGTGAATTCGTTCGACGCCGAGCATTTGCGGGAATTTGTGCGGGCAAATAACCTGCACCTGGTCCCTCATGGGGCTACGCATCACACGGCGACATCGAGCACGAGATTGGATCTGTGTATCGTCGACCAAGGAGCGAAGGTGAGGGATATGGGCCAGTACCCGGTGCCCTTTTTGTCGGCGCACGACCTGATTCATATCGTGTATGACATTGAGACGCCTCAGCGAGAGCCCGTCAGGTTTTGGTGTCGTGGGCTTAATGAAGTTGACTCAGAGGTGTTGCGTGAAGACCTTGCAGCCGTCGACTGGACCCCGCTTTATCAGGCGCGGTCCGTTGACGAGAAAGTGGACTTGTTTAACGCAGCGGTAATCGGCGTATTCGACAGGCATGCACCGCTCAGGGAGGTCGTGGCGAGGCGCCGCCCTGCTCCGTGGATTACGGATGAGTTGAGGGAGCTCATGCGCCGGCGGGATCGTCTTCGTCGTGCGTTTGTAAAAACGCGCCGCCCTCACTTGCATCCCCGCTTCGTGGCCTTGCGGAATGAGGTGAAATCTCGGCTCAAGTCAGCGCGGGACGAGTACTTCAAGCGTGCGATAGGTGCGGAGGCGGGCAATTCGGCCAGAATGTGGTCGAAGCTCCGAGGACTGGGTCTGCTCTCGTCGAAGTCGCTGGCTACCGTCTCGACGTTCTCGCTGGAGAGTCTCAACGCGCAATTTTTGTCTGTGGGGGCGGCCGTGCTGGTGGCGGAGGATCTCAGCGTGTCTCAAGCGGATGCGGAGGACGCCTTTGTGTTTCGGCCGGTGACGAGGGCGAGTCTTGAGGCTGCGGTGCGTGCTGCCACTTCGAACGTCGCGGGCGCGGACGGCATCTCAACGGAGATGTTCGGCCTTGCGTTCTCGGCTATACGGGATCAGATAGTGCACGTGCTTAATTGCTCGATCAGCGAGGGAGTTTTTCCGGCGGCCTGGAAGCGCGCATTGGTATGTCCGATCCCGAAGGTCGCGGCTCCCGCCTCGCCTGCGGATTTCCGCCCCGTCGCGTTGCTGTCCATCGTCTCAAAGGCCTTTGAGCGTGTCATTGCGCGGCAAGTTTCGGCGCATCTTGAAGCCAATGACCTTAGGGATCCCAATCAGTCAGCGTTCAGGCCGCATCATAGTACGCAGTCGGCGCTCCTGCGGGTCGTCGAGGAGGCCCGGCGAGGGATCGACGAGCGGAAGATGACCGTCATTGTGCTGTTCGACTTTTCAAAGGCCTTCGACTGCGTTCGCTTCGATCTCCTTCTCGGAAAGATGGCTGCACTCAATTTTTCGACAGCGGTGTTGCGTTGGTTTGCCTCACCCTAGCCGGCCGGAGTCAGGCTGTATACGATCGGGCGGGAAATCGCTCGGAGTGGGGGTCGCTGAGGGCGGGA